>BMAC01000986.1:49360-62616 GCA_014905375.1 Phtheirospermum japonicum | reverse complement strand
CCTCCTCCCGCCACTCATTCCGAAGGTAAGTTCAATTTTGGGTTGTTTTTCATTTATTTTTTTTCTATTATTTGTATGTATGAATTTAGTTTTTAATTCTTAATTAGATTTTAATATATGGTTTAATTCTCAATTACGATTTAGTTAGTGTTGGAATATCCATTAGGGTTGTAATATAGATTTTAGGGTTAATTTTAAAATTAAGGTTCAATTTAGGGTTAGTTTTAGGATTAATGTTTGGGTTTAATATTTAATTAGGATTAGTTCTATAATTATTTAATAGGGTGAATTTTAGTAATAATTTTAGGGTTTAATTTATAAGTAGGGTTCATTTTAGGATTAATTACGTAATTAGGGTTCAATTTAGGAATAATTACGTAATTAGGGTTCAATTTAGGAATAATTACGTAATTAGAGTTCAATTTAGGAATAATTACATAATTAGGGTTAAATTTAAGAATAATTACATAACTATGGTTAAATTTAGGAATAACTACGTAAATAGGGTTCAATTTAGGAATAATTACGTAATTAGGGTTCAATTTAGAAATAATTATGTAATAGGGTTCAATTTAGGAATAATTACGTAATTAGGGTTGAATTTAGGAATGATTATATAATTAAGGTTCAATTTAGAAATAATTTATTATTAGGGTTCAATTTAGGAATAATTATGCCATTAGGGTTCAATTACGGAATAATTATGTAATTAGGGTTCAATTTAGGAATAATTACGTAATTAGGGTTAAGTTTAGGAATATTTATATAATTAGGGCTCAATTTAGAAATAATTTATAATTAGTGTTCATTAAGATTTCAATTATGCAATTATCATTTAAAGTGTATTCGATGATGGTGGTGAATTACCGTGGTGATCGGTACATGCATGTTAACTAAATGTTTCTTATGGTTTGAACGTGATTGGTTGATGTTGTGATTGGTTTGGGAAGACGTCGGTGATGACGTGGTGTACGGCGCTAGTCGGGAGGTTTCGTCTCCAATAACGGTTTTTAAAATTATTTTAAAAAATGATGGTGGTTTTCAAAATGTTTTAAATTGTTTGTGAAGGTGGTGGTGAAATACCGTGGTGATCGGTACATGCATGTTGTGTTTAACATATATATTATTTTGTAGATATTATTTAAATGATGTGATTTATTGATTCATGTGTACGTTTGTGATGACGTGGTTTACGGCGCCGGCTGGAGAGGTTTCGTCCCTCCAATAACGGAGTTTAAAATAGTTTCGATCCAAAATACAATCTTTCTACACTCAAACAATATACCTTAGACTCGTGTGAGATTTAGTATCGAATAGAGAATTCGATACTAAATCCTGAATTGTCCACTTCTTTGGACAGGTTGAGAGCGTGATTGTAATATGGCTTATCTTATCTATATGTTTTTTTGTTGATTATATAAATCTTGGTTCAGTATCTCTCTTATGTTCTCGAGTGCACTGCAATATATGTGTACTTAGAGAACTAAAGGGAGATGCTGCCGAAATTTTTAGTCAACAAAAATTCATATACTAAGACGATGTATTACAGGAAAATCACATTTTCGAATGGGATAGGGCCTTACCAAAAAATTCAATCATTCTCTAGCCACCCTCATGCTGCCCAATTTTTGATAAATCAATATAACAACCGTATAATGTTAGGATGAGTTCCGATCGTAGTTGGATGTACAAGAGAATCAACAACGGTTATTTATTCTTACAACTCGTGGATGGATTCGAGAGTTTTATTGAATTTGCGCAAGCACATTCCGCTCATAAGGACGGACAGAGGCTGAAATGTCCTTGTAATCATAGCAGATGTAGGAATAATAGTTACCTTGATGTTGATGTGATCAAGTACCACTTGGTTAGACACGGGTTCGAGCCGAATTACTATAGATAGATTTACCACAAAGAAAGCCGGCTCACAACTTCTAGACGCCATCACAATTTTCATGCTGGAGGACCCTCTTACATCACTTCTGAAGAATCATCAAACGCGTACATTAATATGGTTCAAGATGTAGTTGGTCCTGATTTTGACATGGTTACCGATATGGAAGAGTCGCCGAACCCTGAGGCTCAAAAATCTTACGACATATTGAAAGCTGGAAATCAGACATTGTATCCGGGGTGCGAGGGACATACTCAGTTGTCATTAGTTTCCCGTCTCATGAGTTTGAAGTCAGAGAATCACATGTCTCGGAAGTGTTATGATCAATTGAATGAATTAATCAAAGAGATTGTACCGAAACACAATCTCGTACCCGATAACTTCAACAACAGTAAGAAGTTGTTAAGGGGTATGAGCTTAACAATCGAGAAGATAGACAGCTGCAAGAATAATTTTATGATCTACTGGAGAGACAATTGTGATTTGATAAGATACAAGTTCTGCAATGAACCTCGGTTTAAACCCATTCGTCAAGGAAAAACAAAACGGCAGAAGGCTCGTGTCGCGTACAAGAAGATGTACTATTTTCCATTAACTCCTCGTCTGCAGAGGTTGTACGCATCTCATTCCACAACGAAAGATATGAGATGGCATGCTGAACACGTGGTTGAAGACAATGTTATGCGCCACCCATCCGACTCAGAAGCTTGTAAACATCTCAACCAGACTCATCCAAGTTTCGCGACTGAAAATCAAAATGTGATATTGGGTCTTTGTACAGATGGTTTTCAACCATTTGGAAGTTTTGGCGCACAATATTCATCGTGGCCCGTCATAGTTACACCCCACAACTTGCCTCCTTGGATGTGCATGAAAGAGCAGTTTATGTTCCTGAGCTTTCTTGTACCAGGGCCAAAGAATCCAAAAGATAAACTTGATGTGTTTTTGCAACCTTTAATCGCCGAATTAAATCAGTTGTGGACGGTTGGAGCTCCCTCGTATGATATATCTAAGGAATATAATTTTCAATTGCGAGCATCCCTTATGTGGACAATTAGCAATTTTCCTGTGTATTCTATGTTGTCCGGATGGAGTACGGCCGGTCGAACTGCTTGTATTTACTGTATGGAACGGTCAGACGCCTTCACTCTTAAGTGCAGCGGGAAGCAATCGTGGTTCGACAATCATTTAAAATTCCTTGAGTGCGATCACCATTTTTGAAAAGATAAACGACGCATTTGAAAAAGAAGATCTGTCGAGACTCCACCGCCAGAAGTGCGCTCAGGGACATAAGTTTTGGCAGAAATAGAAAGATTGGGGCTTCTGAAAGTCACTGAACTGGATGCAGCACTCGCTAATGTGAAAATATCCTGAGCGTCTGGTTGGAGAAAATGAAGCATCTACTGGGATCTACCATATTGGAGGACAAATCTAATTCGCCACAATTTAGATGTTATGCACATCGAGAAAAATATGTTTGACAATGTTTTCAATGCGGTGACGAATGTCAAAGGGAAAACCAAGGACACACATAAATCTAGGGAAGAGTTGAATGAGTATTGCAATCGTTCATAGTTAGCGCCAGATGGGTCGGGAAAGTGTCCTAAAGCCTGTTACACAATTTATAAGCCGTTGAAAGCTACCGTTTGTGATTGGGTCAAATCTCTTCAATTTCCAGATGGGTACGCATCAAATTTGGGGCGTTGTGTCGACAAGAAAGAATCGCATTTAATCAGGATGAAGAGCCATGATTGTTATATATTTATGCAGAGGTTGATACCAATAGTCTTTCGTGAACTACTTCCTCCGAATGTGTGGAAGGCTCTAACCGAATTGAGCCTGTTTTTCAAGGACCTCACATCAACAGTCATTCGCACCGAAGATATGAGTCGACTTGAACGTGACATTCTGTCAATATTGTTTTAACTGGAAATGATCTTCCTTCCAAGTTTTTCTGACTCAATGGAGCATCTGCCCATTCATCTTGCGTACGAAGCGAGAATTGCTGGCCCAGTGAAGTATAGATGGATGTACCCGTTCGAGAGGTATCTTCGCAAACTAGAAAACAATGTGAAAAATAAGGCGAGTGTTGAAGGGTCGATAGCAAATGCATATTTGGTCGATGAGACATCAATTTTAGTCCGTACTATTTTGAAGATCAAGTTTCAACTAAAAGAACAAATTTGCCTAAAAATGATGATGGTCGAAATTATGTGGATGACGCTAGACAAATTATCTCGGTGTTTAAGAAATGTGGAGAGACGTTTGGTACAAATGGAAAAAGAGTTCAAGCGAAACAGAATACGACACCTCAAGGATACGTGTTGCTAAATTGTGAGGAGGTCCAAGAATATGTTAGGTATGAATACTCTTTCCAATTTATACTGTAAATGTGTGTGTGTGTGTGTATATATATATATGTACTAATATTTTTTTCCTCAATTGTGAAACGTCTCTGATTTGCACATTTTTGTACGTGTTATTGTTAACATTTTGTGTCGTGTTTGCATGTGTTTCACTTGCATTGATGGGTATTAGGAGTCGATTAGGAATTATTTTGTAGTTTTAGGTTTTTGTATCATTCGCGCGGTTTTATTATGTTTTTGTAGCTTTCACTCGTTTTCATACTTTTGGCCGTAGGATGATCAAGCGGGGCCCGCGCACGTTTGGGGGTACCCCACTCGATTTGGATTGGAACGGACAAGCAAGGAACATAGCGCGAATGAGGAGTGACAACCAGTGAACGTGGGAGCGAGAACGAGAAACCGAGCCAGGAGCAGCCATGCCAGTCGATCGACTGAACAAGCTTAAATCGACTGCGGCAGTAAGTTTTTCCGGAGGATGAAGCAGTTGATTGACAGGGTTTCCATCGATCGACTGGTGGTCAGTCTATCGACTGCCTGTCGATCGACTGGTAGTCAGCCGATCGACTGCGACGCAGGAAATTTTGTGGTTTTGATCCATTTTGACGATCTTGCCCTTGCATCCATGTATATATATCCCAGTCCTCTCTCCACCAAACCTTATCCTCCCTTGGTGGTTTTTTTACTTGTTCAATCTCCACCAAGCCAACTTTTACTATTCCATTGCTTTTCAAGCTTTAAACCCTAGTTCAATCCTTAGTTTAGTTTAGTTTTTGTTAGTTAGTTGTTCTTAGCAAGTGTTGGAGAAAGTGACATCTCTTTCATTTGTGGATTTCATTTTGTTGAAGTTGTTCTTGATATTTTGAAGATTTTAAGCCATAACCTTGGCTCTTTGGAGTATTATTGGTAGTAACTTTCCCTCTTATATTGTGTTGTTCTTGTGTTGGTTTATTTGTTCTTATGTTGTTTTTTTTTTTTTAGATTTTATATTGTGTTGTTGTTCTTGCTTTTCAAATTCCATTTCGATTCTTAGCTTTGTTTTCTTCTTTAGCAAAAACTCCATTGAAGCTCCTTTTCAAGCTTTTTACTCTTTTTAGTTAGAAAAATTATTGGTCTTGAAAGTTGTATGAAACTTCCCTTTTTGATAAATTTGACTTTTTCTCATTAAATGCCATTTGACTTCTTTAAATGTTCAAGCTTGTTTTTCCCTCCATTTCTCTTTCAACTTACTAGCTTTCTTTAATTTGGTTGTCTTGATTAAGTAATTTAGGGTTTTTAATTAGAGCTTAATTAATCTTCTAAATATAGTTATTTTCAATTAAGATTTAATTATAATTGTCCTTTGCTTTAATTAGTATTTTCAAGTTTTCATTTCAATTCATGCTTTAGTATTAAAAACTCAAATCCAAATCAATGACTTATTGCTTTCCTAGTGTAGATTAGTTTAAGTAAGATTAACAAGAGATTAAGTATAAACACTGATCGCCGATTACATCTATCCTCGAGAGACACGACTCGCGAAAACTTACCGCTCTACAATCGACTCCGTACTATTGCGGATAATATTTCTAAAACTAGAGTGCTAAGAAATCTTTGATCAGTCTCCAACCAAACACTATCGATGATAGGCTCAACGAAAAATTGAAAAACAAATTTGCCAATTGGTTCAAACATTACATAAGACGATCGATACCGAGATTCATATCATATAATTATCGTATCTATTTTTCTAATATATTTCCTAAATTAAAAATAATTTGTCAATGTAATAGGCTAGAGATCGTTCGAACAATGTAATCGACGTGAACATTATGAGCCTAGCTGCAGGTCCATCAAGATGAGTGAAAACGTATACCGGATGTAAGATAAATAGTTATAGATTTCACACATTGGAGCACGGATCTAACAAAGTAACATCGAGCAGCGGAGTATGCATTAAAGGGTCAAATTATGGGGCAACTGAATATGATTATTATGGTCGTCTCATAGAAATTGTGCAGCTCGAATACATAGGCCGAACAGAGAAAAACACGCTATTGTTCAAGTGCGAATGGTTTGATCCAACTCCTACAAGCACAAAAGTTCATCCACATTATAAGCTTGTCGATATCAATCATAAGCGTAGGTTCAATCGATATGAACCTTTTGTACTTTCTTCCTAAGCTGTACAAGTATACTATTGTGTGTACCCAAGGTTGAGACGAGATAAGTTGGACTGGTGGGCAACGTGTAAAATCAAGGCGAGATCAAATGTTGAGTTTATCGAGCCTCTACCAGAAGAATCATTGCAAGAAGAAGGTGTAGATACACGTAGTCCGATTCAACTCGACGATGTCGATTTCCAGTTGCACGACCCTAATGATAATTATGTGGATGAACTTGGTAACTAGACAAATGATGATACAGAAGAAGAGTTACTCACCGATCAAGATACAGATCAAGACACGGACGAAGATGAGTTTGGTGATAACTTTAATAGTGAAAGTGATTAATTTGATTGAAATATATGTAATTTATTCATATTGTAAAACACACTTTTCTTAAAACTAACTTCTTTCATGTTTGAATTTATTAAGACGTTAGGTATATAATATATACTGGTATTTTGTAAAATGCTCGTATTATTATTTAATAATCTTATCAGATGCCGAGAGGTCGAGGTTCCAGTAGCATGGGTCGATCAGATATGGGGTCGGCTAATTGTTTAGGTGATTTTGATGACGACTACATGGGTATTGGTACTGATCATTCAGTGCCTACGCAGACACCGAAACCGATATCACATACACCATTCGATGCGGGTACATTATGACGGCAGTTGGTCCCCCACAGGGGGGGGGGGGGGGGTTGGTTTGGTTTATATTGTAGGGAAGAAGTAAGTAAATTAATGATTTTAAAATTGTAATTATCGTTATGATTCAATTATATTCATAACAAAAAAAACACAATTGAATACAGGGTAGACAGCAGATAGGCCAAGGTGACCACTATACTCCGGGAGATTATGGAGAAGGAAGTACATCCCGTCGGGTGGTGCTATAAGGATGTCCCTCAGGAGACTAAGGATTTCTGGTGGGAGATGTTTTAGGTAATTATTATTTTATGTCCAAATTTTTTAATCTTTATTGTAACTACACAATCATATGTATCAATTGAATTGTAATTATTGTTTTATTTTATAGGAGATTTGTTATTGGGACCCGGAGGATTATAATGCTCATCAGATACAGAAAGTATTTCTCTTGATGATGTCGGACAAGTACGAGAAGCAGCTGAACGAGTATAAGTAGTATCATGCTTCTCATGGTGTTCAACTGAAGATATGCGTTACCCAGGAGGTCTGGAGGTAAACGATTTTGTTATATATATTTTTTATTAAATTAGAATTTTTTTATTTATAACAGATAATATATATCGTATCTTATATATCATGCATCTCAACTAGGGTTTGGAAGGTTGAGTGGGATAAGCCCGAGAACAAGGCAAAATCCGAGTAGTGCAGACGAAACAGGAGGACCGAGCCTGCTGGGCCGGGTACTGGGATGTCGAAGCACAGGGGGGCTAGATCTACTATCGATTATGCTTTGGATATCGTAAGTAATTTTAGAACATAATAATATATTATTTATTTATTTTTATTTTTAATGTTAATTATTTGAAAATTCTGTTTGGATACAGGAGCGGGAGACGGGTGAGTCGACCAAGGCGTACCAAGTTTTTGTACGTACACACAAGAAGGATGATGACACGTGGATCGATGCGAGATCCAGTAATATTAATGTGAGTCTCTTCCTTATTTTTAACTTGTTCTTTGGTTTTAATGTAGAATTTACTAACGAGTTGTATTTCAGGCGGAGTACAAGCGATACCTAGAGGAGGCACGGGCGTCTTCCCAGGATGTGGGTAGAGAGGTTGACCCTGACCGGGTTTTCTTTGACGTTGTCAAGTCGAGCAAGAGACGACACTACGACACCGGCTCGTACGGGAAGGTGATTGCTGCTGCGAAGGGTTTTTTCACAGGCAACTCTTCTTCCTCCTCCTCCCAGATAACCCACGTGAGACAGCTCGAGGCGCAGCTCCAAACGCAAAGGGAGGAGTTGGAGGCCACGAGAATAGATTAGGAGGAGCAGAGGGAGAAGCTCCTCGCGGAGGTCCAGGTGATCGAGCAGCGATACACCGAGTCTGAGTGACTACGTGAGGAGCAGCGCCGCAGCAAGAGGCATTTCAGGCGCTGGTGAACGCACAAATGGCCGAGATGTATGCTCAATTCTCGCAGCACCCCCCGCCGCAGCACCCCCGTCATAGGACAGTTTGATATATTTTATAAAAACTTTGTTACTAAACACTTTTGTCGAACGCGTGTAATAATCGTAAATTTCCAAATATTTTTATAGTAATTGGTTTATTTATTTGTCTGTTCATTATTGATTTCTCTTCAATTTTTTGGGGAATTTTAATAAATAAACAGGAATTAAAACTAATATTTAAAAAATATTTAAGAAAAATGAAAATTCGCGGGAGAATACCCTCGGAAATCCCTCGGAAAATCTAAAAACTGAGGGAATAACCGAGGGTGTATGCCCCTTGGTTATTCCGAGGGTAGCTATGGCCCTAGGTTTACCCAAGGGTGCTGCCCCTCGGTTTTACCAAGGTTACCTAACCCTCGGTTTTCTGAGGGTAAACTGCCCTCGGTTTTTTCGAGGGTAGTTTGCCCCTCTGTTTTTTCGAGGGCAAACTCCCCTCATTTTTTCTGAGGGTAGCCCTCCCTCAGTTTGCCCTCGGTTTTCCCGAGGGTCATACGGGGGAATTAACCGAGGGTATTGACCCTCGGTATTCCCCTCGGTAAAATTTTCCAATGGAAATTTTCCCTCGGTTTCTCAAAAAATCGAGGGAATTTACCTTAAAACCGAGGGAAAAATCCCTCAGAAAACTGCTATTTTTTGTTGTGGAAGATACTCGAATAGGTGTAATAATAAATATCAATAATCAAAATACTTTAATATAATAAAATGAGCGCCATCAATCTAATCCCAGGATCAGAATCAAAGTGTCTAGCTGGTTATGGTTATAACAAAAAACATAAACATGTTTGAAAACTACATGATCAACTAAGATACGATACGAGAAGTTAAGATAAAATTGATGTGAATCATATGATTCATTTTGACCACTATCATCTATTCTCATGGGTGGATGGATAGATGGTGTTCGTCTACTTCGCCTCTCGCTCCTCGGGCTCACTCTCTCGAGTTCTTGCCTCCAAATCTTGCTCTCACGGCCCCTTGTATGATATATAATCTAATTTTTTCGTGGTTGGGTGGTGGAGGTATTTATAGGAGTCCATCTAGTTTTTTAGAACTAATTCGAAATATTTTCAGGTATTATGTTGCCGCACCCGACCTAGCAACTGACCAACACCTTGGGTTCCAACTCAAGTATAATTCCCTATGCATGTTGTCTTGAAGATTTTGATTTTGGGGCCTTCAAAACAACTGAATTGGGGTAAAATGTCTTGATAAGAGTTGTATACCTGTCCCTTAGCTTTTTGGGGCTCTTAAATCACCTTTATTGAACTTATTATGAAAAACTTATAGCCCAAATACGAAAACTACTCCAAAACCATCTTTTCTGCGAAAATTACCATATTATTCCATTCTTGACTTTTACTTCTACGCCTCATACTTCTGCATTTTTGGGGCCGTTTAAACTCATTTTCTTCCTTCTTCTATCCTCGTGCATCATTTGATTGTCTAACTTGGGGTTTTCAACTCTTGCTTCAAAAAGGCTGAAAAAGGCCTATCATTTTGCTATGAAAAATAACAGATACGAGAAAATTTAATATTTTTCAAGAAATAGATAAAAGTAAGAAAAATTGCATGTAAAGAATACATGTAGCCTCTAAATTAATATGAAGTGTACCCTTTATAACACGTAATCTTGCATGAGAACACTATGTATCCTCATAAATGAAGTTATTTATTTAAGAACAAAGAGAATACCCTATAGTACCCTTCACGTATCTGAAAACTCTTTTTTATTGCCTTTTCCTTGGATTATACTGATACCTGTTAACTAGACCCACGACATAATAAATGTATATACCTATGCATAACTTACATACATTAGACTTTCAAATATATTTTCATATGATATCTTTAAAATCTTTCTTTTTCCAGAATGAGTCATTGAACACATTTCACGACTCCATGATTCTCCTTTGACAACTGGTATTCACATGTTTGTAGTTATCCATTTTGAGTTTTTTCTAGAAGTTTCTAAATATAGGTTTCTTGCGAAAGTCCAAGTAACCTCCTAAAGCAGTCATTATTAACTTTTACACCAAGTATGTATTCTGCCTCACCCATATCCATCATTTCAAATTTTGAAGATAACCATTTCTTAATGGCATGAAGGAACTCTTTATCATTTCTGACTAATACATACAGAGATAGAATTAAAAACTTATCTTTGGACTTCTTCACATACACACAATGATCTTCATCAATCATGATAAAGTCATATGAGATAATAATTTTATGAAATCTCAAATAACATTGTCTTCAAGATTACATTAGTCTATAAAGTGAATGTTTCAATTTACAATCTTTATTCTCTTGAACTAGAAGAACAAGATCTGATGATTGTTGCATGTAGATTTTTCTTCCAACTTGCCGTTGAGAAAAGCAGTTTTAACGTTCATTAAATATAACTATAAGTTCATATTAGCTACTATTTCTAGAAGAAGGCGAATAGAGGTCAGGCTCATTACTGGTGAAAAGGTTTCTTCGTAATTATACCATTCTATTAAGTATAACTTTTTGCCACCAGTCAAGCTTTATACCTCTCAATAGATCCATTGATATTTATTTTGATTTTCAGAAGCCATTTGTTTCCAATAGCCTTTCATTTGTTCCATGTCGTTCTCTCACATTCATAGAACGACAAATATCCAAATAAATTAACTACAATGAAATTCAGCTCTAACAGCTTTTCCAAATGGTTTTCTAGTCGTTTTACCGTCAAGGCAACTTTCATATATGAATAAAATAACTTTAGAAAGTGAACCAAAAGCTCATTTTTAAAGAATATAATCATCCTATCATGCCCAATGTGACTCATATATCATATCAAATGTTATTATCCAACAAAAGCATTACTAGAATAACAAACATTATAACATAAATAATCTTCATAATAACTAAGTGTAGTTCGATCACAATAATGACCATAAAACCATCAGAAAGATGTCCAGAACTAAACTAGTGCAGAAACAATTTTCTAGAACGCCCTATTTTAGTTATTCTAGATCGCCCTGCCCAGGCATTCTGACTAAAGCTGTTCTAGAATATCAGATTTTCCAGATAGCTTTCTGAGGCGTTCTAGAATATCCGATATTCTAGAACGGTTATTTCAGACGTTCTAGAATAATAATTTACCCGTTCTAGAAAACAGTTTTCCCGGTTAATATATTCTATAAAATAACATTCCAGATCGGTTACCAAAAAAGACGTTCTAGAAAATGTATATTCCAGAACGTCTTTACGAGATGACGATCTGGAAAATGTATATTCTATAACGTCATTTTGAACAGGACGTTCTAGAATAAAGATTTTCTAGAACGTCTCTTTCTATGGCGTTCTGGAAAATGTATATTCTAGAACGTCATTTCGGTAATGACGTTCTAGAATATACATATTCCAGAATGCCAATATTTAAAGCGATCTAGAAAATACATTTCCCAGATCGCCTTTTCGAAAGCGACGTTCTAGAATATACATTTTCCAGATCGTCAATTTGGAAAACGATCTAGAACATACATTTTTCAGAACGTTCTTTTGAAAGAGACGGTCTAGAATATTCATTATCCAGATCGTCTTTTGGAGAGAGATGTTCTAAAAAATGTTTATTCCAGATCGTCATCTTCGGAGAGATGTTCTGGAATATATATTTTCCAGAACGTCTTTTTCAAAAAAGACGTTCTAGAATATACATTTTCCAGAACGTCTTTGGGAAAGTCGTTATAGATCTAACAGTTTTTTAATTCCCAGCTTTTTTCAATTTTTTTTTCCAGATCTATTCATCCATAAATTGAAAATTTTTCACAAAACACCAATCATTCATATAATCCAAAAATCATCCATTAATCACAATAATACATACACACCAAAATATATCAATACGAACAACATAAGTCACCAAATACACGATCACCAAATGTTAAAGTAGAAATCAACGCTCAAACTGCCGGAGCGTCGACGGTGCGTCAGTCGACGCGAGCCAGGCTGCACGCGTCGACCAGGCAGTGCGTCGACTGACGGGGCTAGGATCGACGCTTCAGAACCTTTGCGTCGACGGGTGCGTGTCAGTCGACGCGAGCCAGGCTGCACGCGTCGACAGGCAGTGCGTCGACTGACGGGCCTAGGATCGACGCTTCAGAACATTTGCGTCGACGGTGCGTCGACGGTGCGTCAGTCGACGCGGGCGTAGCGTCGACAGTGCGTCAGTCGACGCACCTGCATGGCTTCGGCTCGTCGCTCGTCTCGTTTTCCTCGTTTTGAGCTGAGATATTAACATTAAACAAAGTTAGATTATTTCATACAAATAAAGTAAAAACACATTAAACACCATAAGAAACGAAAACATAAAAAAGGAAGAAAAATGATAAAAAGATAAACTTAAAACACATAAAAGCACACAACATACGATGCAAAAACACACGAAAATCACATACAAATATGTACAAATCAACTCCCCCACACTTAGCTTTTTGCTTGTCCTCAAGCAAAATCTAATCTAGACGTAGACAAGGAAAAGCTAATTACCCGATGACTTAATGACTAATGCATCCATATGATTCAAGAAGTTAATGCATTAGATCGACTAAAACTCAACTAAAAGGACGACACGATAACGTTGAGATAAGAGATTTAGACTAGCTTCCGAACACCTAAAAGTAACGAGTTGACCTCCATGTACGTCACCCATCCATGCCTCGGCCA
>BMAC01000985.1:422347-447039 GCA_014905375.1 Phtheirospermum japonicum | reverse complement strand
GCGGTTCGAACCCGCCGGTTCACGGTTCGAACCGCCGGTTCGGTTTCAGCAAAAACCTCGAACCGGAACCGAACCGTGTAACCGGACGGTTTGTGGCCGGTTTGCAAACCGCCGGTTCACGGTTTGGTCCCGGTTCGATTTGGCCGGTTTTCACGGTTTGTGTTTCGCCTGGACACGTCTAATATAAATATATGACTTGTGATCATGACCCTTCTCAATATTTGCAATCAGAATTGTTGAAAACACCCCATATATATATATATTTTCAATAAGAACAATGGCAAACGCCTCTGCTGCATTTTTTTTGGCCACAATCATATGTTTCACTCTAGTTTCAGGTACGCATTATTTTTCGACAAATTGCAATATATACTTTAATTTTTTTTTCCTACTTAGATAATTAAAACCTGTCCCAAAGTTGAAAATTTGTGTAAGATTGTCTAACTTAATATATTTATGTGAGAGAACCAAATTTTTATTTTATTTTTTTTAGTTCTTCAATTCTTTTAACTTCTTTTAGTGCCTTTAATTTTGTTGTTTGGTTTTTTATTTTATTAAGTTTCTAGTTTTTGTTGTTGTTTTTTTGTTTATTTTAAGATTTAGTTCTACTTTAGGAGACTCGGTCGGATCTCTTCGCTACACAAATAGAGGCGCAAATATCAACAAATATTTTTCTTATGCAAAGTTTAACAAAAAAATAACCTTCAATATTTTTTTCTTATTGTGTTTTAATTTATAGTTCCAACTTTAGTTTAATTGGTTAAATTGACCAATGCAGGTTCTTTGGGTGATCTTTGCATGTACGCTATTTATGATACTTATTGCGATGTACACGATAAAGTCTCCTGCATTCAGGCTTGCTTTGCCGCTGGTTATTCAACTACTTTAATTAATTCAATTTGTGCGTACCAACCTGACAAGCTACACACTTCTTGTAGTTGCTTTTATAATTGTTAAAAGGTTTATTATAATATAGGAATGATAATAGCTATGTCAACCATTTCCTTCCACACTAACTAAGTAAAAATAATTATTTAGCATTTCTTTGTTTTTTTTTTTTTGCTTCTCTATCTTCTGCATTTTTTATAATTGAAATACTTTTAGTGTTTTAAATGTTTATCGTGTAATGATGCCTTCTTAAAAAAAACCAGAACATGTCATTTGTGAAGCCATTAACTATAGTGGATGCCAAAGTATTTAAAAAGTATAACCAAAAGAAGTTGTTTTCATTTATTTCATAGGATAAATCAATCTACATATTAATATTTCTCCATAAACAAGAAAAATACAGTATAAACACACGTTCTCGACATTGATCAATCTTCGATCCTCATGTTGCAATGCCACACGGGATTTAAAAAAAAAGTTGGTAACTTAATTTCAATATGGCAATTAAATCAAACATGGAGAACGCTGACTTGTGTAAACTTAAAAAAAAGCTAAATTGTATTTTTCCTTCCGCTAACTTTTATTATTTATAACTCTCGTCCTTAGGGATAGCAAATTAGAACACCAACTTTTGGTTTTTCTATATTGAATCCAATTTCGATTGGAAAATAAGTAGACTAAAATTACAAAAATTGGACCTCACTGTGCGAAAAATAAGAAAAAATTGGGTTTTTTTTTTATTTATCACGTCCCTACAGTAGTGGTTGAAATGTCTGCTCCGTATGCTTCGTTTGGCAAATAAAAAATTTTGGTGCTTCGTTTGCTTATGTGTTATCCAAGCCTAATATTTACCTAACTTAATACTTTTATGTTTTATTTTATCTTACCTAATTTAATTCTTTTATTATACTTTTCCTTATTCAATACTTTTCTTTGATTCTCCTAATATAAAATTATAAATAAGTCATATATAATTAGTAGATAAGATTTAAATTTGTTATTTTAATTAAAAGACAAACTACATATGAAATAATTTTAATTATAAAAAAAAATTTATTATGAAAATAATTAAATACGTTTTATTGATAATAGAATTTAAAATAATTTGATTTTAGAAGTTTACAAGTATTCTATATTGTAAAATATGAGTTATTTAAAATAATCTAAGTATGTAACTAAATATTAGTAATGTATTCAGTCTAAACATAAAATTATTAAATGATATACTAAAAATTAATAAACATTGATTTTGTAACTATAAGCATGTTTCCCGTAGATCCGCACCAACCGTAGCTTCGCGTCCACGGTGTTCTTTATCACTTTCATATGACGACATGTAAGACTGCAAACATCTAATATATATACAAGTATGTGAATGTAAATTTGGTTTATTTTCGGATAAATTTTTTCGTATTATACTTGGTGTAAATTTACAAATTCACAGCATAATGTATGCTGACATTGATGTCATATCTTTGGGGTCTTTCTTTTTTATAGTGTATTGTTGTATGTTACCTTTTTATTTTGGAATAATTTATGAATTTTATTACCTTATCTAGGAGTGTTAATTTGGTTATTAACAGGCGGTTAAATTAACCGGCGGGCGCTTAACCATAACCTAACCGCCCGTGAACCGGTTAAGGTTACGGTTAGGTGCGGTTAACCGAACCGGTGGATAACCGCCGTTTTTTTTTAATTTAAATAAAATTTAAAAAATTAGCCGTTATAACCGCCGGTTTTGGTTAACCGGTTTAACCGTCTGTTAAACCTGCCAATTAATCGGTTTAACCATCGGTTAAATCGCCAAAGTTCTTTTTTTTCTAACTTCGTTTAACCGACGGTTATAAACGCCGGTTACGGTTAGAGGTTAACCTTAACCGTAACCTAACCGTCGGTGGCCGGTTGACAGTTATGGTTTTAACCAAAACCGGTGGTCAACGATTAATCGTAATCGGTCAACCAGTTATTAACCGCCGGTTAGGCGGTTAACCTTAACCTAATTAACACCTCTAACCTTATGTACCCAAAATCAACGCAAGTTTTAATTTACCTTCTATTATTAGGAAAGTAATATTCTGTTTTTTTTTTCTCCACTAAAGAACCCAATATCAATATAAAATTTACATGTTATTATATTTATTATTATTATTATCACCCTACAAAATCATCATAACCTATGTGTCTGTTTCGTATGCTTCGTTTGACAAATAAAAAATTCTGGTGCTTCGTTTGCTTATGTGTCATCTGAGCATAATATTTACCTAATTTAATAATTTTCTTTTTATTGTATCTTATCTAATTTAATTCTTTTATTATATTTTTCTTTATCAATACTTTCCTTTGATTTTCCTAATATAAAAATATAAATAATTCATATATAATTAGTAGATATGATCTAAATTAGTTATTTTAATTAAAAGATAAAATACATATGAAATAATTTTAATTACAAAGAAAATATTATGAAAATAATTAAATAAGTTTTATTGATAATATAATTTAAAATAATTTTACTTTAGGAGTTTACAAGTATTCTATATAGGTAAAATATAAGTTATTTACAATAATCTAAGTATGTAACTAAATATTAGTAATGCATTTAATCTAAACATAAAATTATTAAATTATATACTAATAATTAATAAACATTGATTAAACACCAGTACAATTCAACACGGATTGAGATTATTACATCTTTTGAATATCTCAAAGTTTGTCACTAATAATTATTAATGAATTTATTCTAAAAATTAATATATAAAATAATTTAATAATACTAATAATAATTAATAAAATAAATATTAGACACGGGTTTAGAATGTGACGCCTTTTGAATTTTTGTAAGTATGTAACTAAGATTATTAATGAATTTAATTTAAACATCAAATACAAAATTATTTGATATTTATAATAATAAATAAATAGATTATACATGTACAAGGTACGGGTTGAGAATACATTATTTTAGTTTTTTCTTTTAGATTTGAAATTCAGTATTTATCACAAATATTTTTTATATTTATTTTTTGATATGTCTTGTGTAATACGCGGGAGTTAAATAAGTATATATTAATTAAAATCCTCCTAATGTATGTGTCTACTTCGCATGCTTCGCTTGTATAATAAACAATTTTGGTGATTCGCTTGCTTATGTGTCATCTGAGCCTAATATATACCTAATTTAATATTTTTCTTTTATTGTATCTTGTCTAATTTAACATTTTCTTTCTATTATATTTAGACTAACTCAATAGTTTTCTTTTATTATATTTTGTCTAATTCAATAATTCTCTTTTATACTCCTAATATAAAAATATAAAAAAATCATATATAATTAGTAGAAAAAAAAATCTAAATTAATTATTTTAATTAAAAGACAAAATATATATGAAATAATTTTAATTAAAAAATCATTTATAAAAATAATTAAATAAATTTTATTTATAATAAAAGTTGAAATAATTTATTTTTGAAATTTTAAATATCTTGTATAGGTAAATTGTGATATATTTGCAATAATTGGAGTATGTAACTAAATATTAGTAATGAATTCAATCCAAATAAAAAAATTAAAATTATATAATAATAATTAATTAATATTTATAGACAGTGGCACAATGCGAGAAGGCTTGAGAGTATGGCACCTTTTGAAACTTTCAAAGTATGTAACTATAATTATTAAAATGAGTTAATAATAATTAATTAATATAAATTAGAGACGGGTTGAAAGTGTGACATCATTTGAATTTTTATAAGTATGTAAATATAATTATTAATGAACTTAATCTAAATATTAAAATATAATATTAATTAATAATTATAATAATTAATAAATTGAACAGTGCACAGGTTGGAAACACATCATTTCAATTTTTTATTTAAATTTAAAACTTTTAAATCTTCACAAATATATTTTATATTTAGTTTTTTTTATATAAATTCTATGTAATACACGGGTGTTAAACTAGTATGTTAATATATGATTATGGGGACCTGACAGATCGATAATATGTTATAATAAGATTTTATGGTTATTATGAAATTATGAAAATATTTATTATTATGGAGATTGAATATAATTAGGAGATTTAATCCATGAAAGGAATCATATTAGTTGGTGGACAACTCTAAATAATCTTATAAATAGGATTATGAGGCCTTATTTATAATTTTAATTATCATGGATCATGGTGGAGAATAATTATTTCTTTTATCCCTCCTATTATTATTCAAAAAAAGATGGGGGTTTTGGTTGTTGCTCCTGACACGTGTTATTTAATTTATTATTTTTCCTTTGTTTCTAGCTAGGGGTGAGCAAAAAAACGAAAAACCGAAATAACCGACCGAACCGAACCGAAATTCTCGGTTCGTTTTGGAATTTTATACAAATTTCGGTTTCGGTTATTTCGGTTCGGTTTTCGGCCGAACCGACCGAATGCTCACCCCTACAATACCGTGGAGAGAAATTGTGCATAAAAAATCTGCTCCCAATGGAAGAAAAACTCTCACCTCTTCACCTTTATTTTAGATGATTTTTTTTTTCGCTTGTAGACCTAATTGATAATATTTCTCCACCCAATTCACGATAGAGAAAAGACCTTCACAGTTTAATGGCATAAATTGTGGGTAAGGAATTTTTATTTAATTTCACCTCAGATGAATTTGTCATTTTTTTTGCACTTTTTTGCACTAATTCATTATCTTTCTCCACCTAATTCATAATTGAGCAAAGACTGAAAGAGAGGAGAATTGAGATATTCACTTCCTTCCGTTGTAGCCCCGATTAAAAAAAATCATGCTTTCAAGTTCAGAGAAATAGTACGGTCAGGACCATGGTGTCTGTGGAGGCGGGCAACGTACGTGGGAGCATACTCTAACCGGAAACACGACAGTTTAGACAAACCACCATGGCTTTAGAGAAGGTGTGCTCTTCTTCTTCTTCTTCTTCTTCTTCTTCTTCTTCTTCTTCTTCTTCTTCTTCTTCTTCTTCTTCTTCCATTTATTTTAGGTCTTTTAGGCCCAATAAATAGATGTGTGTGGCCTTTGTATGTGCATGATTGCAGGCCCTATAGTTAAGTAAATATATTTAAGACCCAATGAGTGTATGTATACATATATTATATTATGGTAAATGGGACCGACTGTAGACTAAGATTAATACGTTATTCAGAATAGACATGGTCTCTTCAGTATTTTTACCTAATTTGTCCTTCTCAATCACAATCACAAAAATCAGCATAACTGTAGTGTCAAACGTTTGTCAGCAGAAAAGCAAAGCGAATTAAAACATCAGACTAATGGAAAGATTATCGCCTTATCTAACATCAGTGCGTGGAACTAGAACATCTGCCGCCTTGTGATGTGTTAGCCACATCTTGCGCATGATATTGTTGTCTTGCGCGTATTTTTGGTTGGTCCATTTCGTTGTGGTTCCTATTGCTCCTGAGTCGTCCAACAGTTCTAAGACTCTAAGTATCTGGATCATGAACCAATTCAAAACTTGCTTCATTCCAGTCCTCCGCATCGGGCTATGGTTAAAAAGCCCCAACAGAGTATGTACGTAGGAACATAGTAGTGCTATAGTAATATTGGATGTAAACTCGAGGATTCACTCTAAAATCGATGCATGCTCGGATTGCATGAGAGAATGGAATACCACTACTCAACCATCTACCACAAGATCATTATGCACTTTACAAGGACACTGAAAAGTTTCGAGCAAAAAATTGCTCCATCGACCCGAGTGGAAACTTCAGTTGTTTGTGCTGCCCAATTATATCCCGTAACTTGGTAAGATGTCCCAGCATGCTATCTTGACCTGGATATGCTATATATTTTATCAGGCCAAAACTGTTGCATGTTATCAACTCTTGTCGCAATGGCCAAGCGTTTATAAATATTTTGTGTACTTCGAGCAAATGTGATTCGGACGAGAGTAGTTATTGAAAGCCGTCTATCACGTTTCATCACAATATTTATGCACTCAGACATGTTGGTCGTCAGGATCCCACACCGTTTACCGCCGTCACGGGATAGTGTCCACTTGCTCTTATCAATGTCATCCAATTATGCAAATGCTTTTTGATCTAGGCTTTAATCTGCTCCATTATTTTATGGAAGACTGTAACTCTGGGTTCTGCTCCAGCTTTGAAACATATATCCTTAGATTTCACAGACTTGGAGTTGTCTACATTTGTGGCATCGATTGTACAAGTTCGTGAAGAGGAACAGGCTTAGCAGATTAACCGAGATAAAGTGAGGTTTCGGATAGGACGACAAGAAACTAGCTTCCCGTACTAAATGTCTATTCTTTAAACAAAATACAGGATTCCTGTCCCCCTGCTGGTGGGGAATCCGCTCCCAACCCACAAGAGAATCCATTTGTGTACTAGACAACCATCAGCATAACGCGTATTTATTGGTAATGAATATCAGCTCTCGTCGGTGATTTCTCCCTGGTGGATTCCATCCACAACACTTACTTAAATTAAGGAGACCTGAATGCGTAGTGAAGTTAGAAGAGACATGTTGTAAACAAAAACAGCTGAATCTAATAGGTGGCAAGAATGTCGAAATTGTTGTATTGCACTAAGTAGTCTAGCATGTCGATCAGATATAAGCCAAACCCCTTCTATGTCACGAACAATATGTTTTGCAACCATGTGAAGGAACCAATGCCACGATTTATAACTCTTTGATTCAACAACTGCATAAACTAGTGAAATGACTTGTTGGTTTGCATTGATTGTACATGCCATCAAAAACGTGTGCTTGTAACTTCCAACCAAAAAAGTTCCATCAACACTGATCACTTTGCGACAATGTGTAAAAGCTTGATACATGGTCGAAATTCCTAAAATACAAATCTTAACATATGCACACCGAGTACTCCCGAAGATTTGTGTAGCCACTCGACCACCGACCTTAGGTTGTACGTTTGGAAGGTTTCCGTGTATTTTGGTAAATGTTGGACCGACTACTCCCACGTCCCGTACAAATCTTCACGAGCCCATCTCAAACCTTGCCAT
Organism: Phtheirospermum japonicum; assembly: GCA_014905375.1. NCBI lineage: Eukaryota > Viridiplantae > Streptophyta > Magnoliopsida > Lamiales > Orobanchaceae > Phtheirospermum > Phtheirospermum japonicum. The sequence continues at coordinate 439,123 of BMAC01000985.1, read as the reverse complement.
GCCTTGTGATATGACACTTTATAACCATATTCTTGTTCGACAGTAATTTAGACATGCAAAGCACCATATAACGGATCTTTCTCGACATGAATGGTAATGAGCATAACAATCATGTTTTTACACAAATTGCGGTGTGCATCACGTGTAAGAGATGTAAGACATCTGTGCGCATAATCCAATCTTGTGACTTCCCAAACACCTTTCGTTTACAAAACTAGCGCGAAGATACCATTTGCATTTGGGTGATTCGTTGGTTGATGAATTCGAAATATCTACATTATTCTCCCCAAGTGGTTTCAAATACAATCAACTTTCCAAAGATTTGGGTTGCTCTGTTCCACTCTATACGCACACTTGGCTACACGCACAGAGTGATCTTTAACAGCCTACATCATATATTTTTTTATCTCTGAATATCATGCATTTTTTCAACACTCCTTCATCTTTATTGAAGTAGTAGTCTTGTAGAGGGACATCAATAGAATCAATAGGAATGTCTTCGTAGTCGTAATCAAATTATGGTATGTTCTTGTAGAGTTACAATCCTCTATCCACTTGTTTACGGGTTGTAGGGCCACGTTCAACTACGGTAGGTTCAAAATGATCTTCATTTGGTGTACTACCGCCCAACTGAAAGAATTCCTCGTCTGTTTCATCACCATCATCTAGTTCATCTAAACTCTTTTCACAATCGCAACCTTCATCTGGTCCAAAGTAATCAACGGTATAGTCCGGGATCACAAGTGGGGGATTCTCGGTGGGATCTAAATTTGCATAATCGATAGTAGTTCTTCCACCCTCATCTCGTAGCATTGATGCATACATGTCATGATCATTGCCAGAAGAAATATTCGCCATATGTTCGATTACTTCTAAAATATACAAATGCCCCAAGAATAAATTCAAATATTCACAAAATTAACAACTAAACACGAAAAACGAAACGAATAAATTAAAATTTTCACATAATTAATAATTTTCTCACAAAATAAATAAATTCAATATTCACTAATAATTAACAATTAAACACGAAATGAATAAATTCAAATATTCACATAATTAGAAATCTTTTCACAAATAAATAAATTCATTATTCATAAATACTTAACAACTAAACACAAAACTAATATATTAAAATTTTCACATAATTAATAATTTCCTCACAAACAAATAAAATCAATTTTTTTATAAATAATTAACAACTAAACACAAAACGAATTAAAATCTTCACATAATTAATAATTTTCTCACAAATAAATAAAATTAATTTTCATAAATAATTAACAAATAAACGCAAAATGATTAAAATAAAATTTTCACATAATTAATAATTTCCTCACAAACAAATAAAATCAATTTTCATAAATAATTAACAACTAAACACAAAAATGAATAAATTTAAAATTTCACATAAGTAACATTTTTCTCACAAACAAATCAAATCAACTTTCATAAATATTTACAACTAAATTTCACAAAGATATAAGTTCAATATATACAAAAAAATTCATAACTAAACTCGATTTCACAACAAATGAATAATAAATTCATCAACAACAAATGATTACTTCTAACATCAATTATTTAAAAATTTATAAAATAACTAATTTCTGAAAAATTAATAAAAAGTTTGGGTTAAAAATTACCTTGTGAAATCCGGAACTCATCGCCGCCGCCTGGAGTGTGTCCCCTTGGTGCTGGAGGCACTGTTTGAAGGTTCAACAAATGCAAAAACTGCAAACTGAACAAGATGAGGAGGACGACTTCTAGGGTTAGGGAGGATTTTTTTTTGGAAAAATTGACCCGGGATGCTGGTGGCAACAACGTCCCAGCCTCAACATTTTTTTTTTCAATTTGACCCAGGATGTTGTTGCCAACAGCCGCTGGTGGCAACAACGTCCTCGCCCCCCAATATTTTTTTCAATTCGGCCCCGAAAATTTATTTTTTAAATAAAATGTTCCAGGATGCTTTGACAATCGCATCTCAATTTTATAATTATTTATTCATTTATTTTTATTAGCGGGACGCTTTTGTGAATAATGTCCTGATTCATTTTTTCAATTTTTTTGTATTTATACCATTTTGTCAATTTTTATTTATTTTTGTATTATTTATTTAATTATCCTAGATTTAAGAATGAAATGAATTAAAAAATAAAGGTGCGACCTATAAGATTTCTAAAAACACTCGCCAGAATCTTCGGACTAAAATACCATATTATGGAATGCCTAATATGCCCTTTATACCCCATTCTTCCCCACGAAACCAGACCAATGTCTAAAAAAAAAAGACCACAATCTGTCACACCTCCGCCCCAAATTCTGACCATCAACATAGCCTCCACTCCTAGTTCGGCCACCGCCACCTCATGGAGATAGAACTAGTGGAGAGATTGGGTGCTTTTTCACAATTCTGGAGACCGGCGAGAAAAAGTCCGCGGGATGGTCGGATTTGACTCTCACCATTCGACGTCCACCACCGTCGCCGCGTGGAGAGAGAACCATCATCAAGTCACCCGGTTCTTCAAATACCGGGGAAAAAGAGGTGATGGAATGTCCAGTTATGACTCTCATGGATTCGGCAACAATGGCCGCAAGATTTGGTTCGACGGCCATTGAAGAAGAAGAAATAAAAACAAATAGCCACGACATGTAGTCAGATTCTCAAGTGTAATTATTTTTCTAAAAGAAACTTCATCATATCTTCTTCATCCAAGACTTTTTGTTGCTTGTCTCTATGAATTTTCTTTTTCTTTTTCCAGATTGTTTGTTTGGGTATATTTTATGGTTTTCCACATTGTTGTTGTTCCCAATAGCTACAGTTTAGGTTGTGGTGTTGAGCAGCGGCGCAGGTGGTGTATTGGAGTAGGTTTGAATTAGGGAGGGATAATTTGGAGTGTTTCTAGGCCTCGTTTGATACTCGTGATGGGATATGATTTTACTAGATAAGGCCATTTATCCCATGTAATCCACCATTTTGTTTGTAGTACTGGAGCCCGTGATGGAAATCCCGGCCCGCCTATATCCCATGAAAGTTGTATTCATGTATCCCATTTTTGATCCAGGGATAGAATATCCCATTTGTAATCCTACCTACGAAATGACCGAAATACAACCCCAATTACTACATACAATGACTGAAATGCCCTCATTTACCCAGATAATTACGAGCCCACCATCATATATACTTTTGAGGCGAGTTAAACCCTAAGCCTGCTGAATGACGCTGTTAGCCGGTCGCAATTAACATACAGTCCGATCTCTCTACACTCACCGTCTACATGCGAAAGGGTGAGTTATCGATTTCAGACGGTTACGGTATCAGTTGTGTGAAGGGGCCAGGTAATTGTGTAGCCACCTTTTCTTCTTCTGCTAGTTCTCCGCGAATTGCTCAACCAAAAATCATTATATTTTCATTTTTGTGAATTAGGAGTTTCCAGTTCGGAGGTGGGCAGTTCGTAGAAATACTTCTTGGAATCGACGACGATCCCTAATTGTCAAGTAAGATTACTTATTTCTTATTAGTGCTTCGGTAGTGCCATTGTTGTCATTAGGTCCTTGTGCTTGTTGACTGTGTTAAGCCTGTATGTTGGTACATGTTTTCAGCTGCCTTTGTGTGCACTCATTGTTAATAAGATGTTTTTGTACCTATCTCTACAATGTTGTGCTTGTTGAATTATTAAAAAAAAAAGAAATAAAAAACAAACAATGAAGAATAAAAACAAAAAAGGGACGGCAATGTAATCTCTTATCATCTCTGACTTTTTTTTTATCTTCCTTCATTGCTACACGTATGCTTGATTCTATTTTGGGGTTCCTTCTAAATGAGAGTGTTTGCGATGTGTCACCTATATGAAAACTCACATAAAATTATATGATCAAACTGAAGAAATATTGGTGGTCTATTACGTACGTGCAACTGTCTTGATAAATGGTATTGTGTCGCTAAAAGTAGGGCATTATCTAAATAATAGACAATACTGGTTACACATGCTCGAAATATTTGTCATGTGATCGGATGGTCTTGCAATTTCAGACGGTTGTCCTGATGGATTGCACTGAACCTGATATTGCAATGGCTGTCATTGTTGAATAGGTCACAGAGTTGATAAAAATTTATTTGATGATGGTTAATTTTTACCAAAGAATGTTTATGGAGAGTCGTCGTAAGCGTCGTTGCTTAGATCTTACACGTCCACTCTATTGGTGGGTAGATATACTTCGTGATCAAATTAAGCACTTGTCTAATCTGATTGACATCATTGATGTAACGTGTGTTGAACAATTGAGAATGGATAGAAACGCATTTGGACGGTTGTGTTATTTATTGGAGCATATGGGTGACCTTGTCCATTCATAGAATGTCACAGTTAGAGAACAAGTGGCCATGTTTTTAAGTGTTTTGGGTCATCATAGGAAAAAATGTGACTGTTAAATTTAATTTCATAAGGTCGGGACACACTGTTAGCATTTACTTTAACCTTGTTCTAGAGGTTGTCCTTAGATTGTCCCACTGCAATCGATGACTCGTGTACAGATAGTAGTTGGAGATGGTTTAAGGTAATAATAGATCTATCTACTACAAATCACTATTCAAATTTATATATATATAAAGAGCGAGTTTGGCAGGAGAGAGAAAATATTAGAGAAAAATAGTTGGTTTTCCCGCCCATCAAATGTTTCCTTTTTTAAGTCCCTCTAATCAACCATTTCTCACGTTAAAAATCCATTTAACAGCCCATTTCTCATTAATCGTTTTCTTCCTCACATGTCTTATTTAACATACCTTTCTCGGTCTGATTTTCCATCGCATGTCTCATTTTTCTGAATCCTTTTCTTCCTCGCATATCTGATTTTTCCTTGCAGGTCTCATTTTATCTCATTCTCTTCCTCGCATGTCTCATTTAACATACTTTTCTCGGTCTGATTTTTCCTCGCAGGTCTCATTTTTCTGAATCGTTTCTTCCTCGCAGATCTGATTTTCCTTGGTCTGACCTGCTTATTCGAATAACAACCAATGTGTTTTTGTGATTTTTTTATAGTGGTATGTATTCATTTGTGCAGTTCTGTGGTTCTTTTTTTCATATATGGTTTAAAATGAAATTTTTTAATTTCTTTCGTATTAAGTTAAAATCCATTTTTGCAGATCTGCGTTTTTTTTCCTTCGTATTATATTGTTATTTTTTAACAAATTTATTATTATTTTCAATCATTTATCTGATTTCTTTTTTGATTTTTTTGCATATCTTAAATGATTTTTCCCGATCGGGTTCACGACATAATTTTTGTACTCATTTTTTTATTTTTGGTTATTTTCGCCATAAATCTTTAATTTTTTTAAACAAATGTTCGGATTTTTTGGATATTTTTGCAGATCTGCGGTTTCATTTACAGAAAATATATCTATGAATCCAACTTTGCAAATCTGTAGTATGTTATTGAGACGATTTGTAATGGTATGTTTCATTATTACAAATCTTCATTTTTTTCCTTCGTATTATATTTTCATTTTTTTATTTTCATTCTTATTAATTTAAGTCATTTATCTGATTTTGTTTTTGATTTTTTTGCAGATCCTCAAAGATTTTTCCAGATCGGGTTCACGACATAATTTCTTTAGTCATTTTTTTATTTTTGGTTTTTTTCGCCATAATTTGTTATTTTCTTTTTAAATTTAATCTTTGAATTGTTTGGATATTTATGCACAGATATTATTTGTGTTTTGATTCGGTTGTATTACGGCATATCTTGGTTATTTTGCTTCAATTTTGTTAAAGGAATTTTGTTTGAAGTTTTTATTTTTCTGCCAATTTTTATTTCATTTTCTCCATTTCTTTTTTTAGATTTGACGAAGATGTTGTTTTAATCTATTAGTGATCTGCTTATTTTGAGAAACGGATTTCTCTGAATGTCATATAAAAATAAATATATGTATTAATGTTGCTAATTATAGTAAAAATAGAATTATAGGAATCTTATAATTTTATTAATGAAAAATGGATCTATAGTTTTATTATGGAAAAATCAATTTAAGGAAAACCGAAGCTACGAGGTTGTCGTGCTTTCTTCAGTTGACGATGAACATGGTTGGTCACGGTGGACATTAAGGATCCTATTGATCCAAATAATTTCAATATGCTTCTCAGATGTTCCTGCCTTAACTAATTAGCTTTCATTATAACCAAAAGCTAATTGACCTAAATCATCTTTTTTCATTTTTAATAACAGGAATTCACATTTGTTATGAAAAGATGTTTGCTATTTGTGATAGCGTAGTCGACTGATATAGTAGTATTACATTAATAATATGCCGTATTATTTCCACATTCTTTTTTTTTTTAAATCAATCTTCAAAGCCATAGGAATAATTTATTCCAAGCATCAAACCCTCATTCCAAAGCTTATTAATTTAAGTATTGATACTGTATAATACTAACATAGAAAATTAGGTAATAAAATATCACTTCTCAAAATTGTGTAGGGTAAATATATTACAATATTTGTTATTCCATATTAACATAACCATCCTTATTGTTATCTCAACTATTATTATATACTAGTATTGTATTCGTGCGTTGCACGATAATTTTTATTTTTATTTTTCTAAGATAAAAATAATTATTTTAAATGTATTAAAATATTTAAATAAGTAATAGTATATATGTATACTTAAATTATATATATCCCTGTGTGTATTTCGGTAAGAACCATCACTGGTTCTCACACCAGAGATGATTTTACCATAACTGCTCCCTATATGTAAATCATCTAAATATTATTTAAAGATCGAATAGTATTCAAAAAGATATAACCTGATTCATAAAAGGATTGTTATTAGACGAAATGCATTTTACAAATTATGAAAATTCTCCTTATACACAATATTTGTAGTTTTGTTACTATGTTTATTCTCATCATCGTCGATCAATATTTTTAAACCCTTACGATTGGTCACCCTTGATATAGCAATTTATAATTGATCATGACTGAAAACTGGCTTCTTCAGGAAAAGTCAACGTGAGAGAGAGATTGTGCTCGCCATAATTGACGAAACATGGTCACCATCATCTTTCAATAATAGATAACCTGGATTTCAATTTGAACGATACCATCATTTGGTCCTCCATATATTACATCTCCTATACTATTTGTCGAGTTGAAAGTTTTCTTTAACTTGACACAATTGGGATCTGAATTGTGATTTTGTACCACCACATTCTTGGTCTACTTCAAAACTATGCAATGAGTCCATAAATGCGAATATTTAATCACATTTTGAACTATGTCTGGTCAGTGTCTTATGGAACAAGCGACAAAGTTTGATGAAAATCTCCACCAAGAATTATTATTTTGTTACCAAATGGAAGCTGCGTATTAGAATTGTTTTGCGATCTCATCACGTTTTTCAATGATTTGTCCAGAGTTTCAAAATAATGGTTATGCATCATTGGAGTTTCGTCCCAAATACTAAAATGTGCACCCACCATTAATTTTGCAAGTGGAGTACCAGTAATGATCGAAATATTGGTGGATATTAAAAGTAACCCTAAACCTAGAATGCCTAGTTCTTCCTTTTGAAAGAAGAAGAGAAGTTATGTCGTTAGATATTACATGAAGAACAATTGCACTATTAGATTTAACAGTTGTAGAAAGCGTCATCTGTATCTATAGATGAGAAATACACCACCTTTGGTTAAATGTACTGCATCCATGACTTTATCAATTTTCGCGGAATATATTAAATTCGTACTAATGAAAACAAATCTAGTTTCCTAGGTGTCCATTCTTTTGTTTTTGAGTACTAAAAAAAGTTTTTAGGAAACTGAACACAAGACAAACTCCATGCTTTTAGATTTTTCTTATTTGTCTTGAACCAACCTAAAACATGATATGGTGTTTTTGACTTGCGTTCAACTGATCATTATCATTATACGATACATTATGCTCTTTTGGATGATGAAAACTCAAACACATGATAGGTGGAGTTTTATACTGAATTTCATAAACTAATATTCTCCACGCCGCTTTCACGTGGAAAAATGTAATGACAATCATAATACATGTTGATCTCATCAATTTCATTATCCTCTGCAGACCCCCTATTTGTTCTGATAGAATGTTACTGTGAACCTATAGTTATATTTATTAACATATTTGAATAAATACATGATAGATCTAAATTGGTTACACTATTTAACATATAAATGAACTACACAATTCAGTAATAGATAAAAATTATGTGAAACGATCCTCTGGAGAACCGCTAGTAAATGTCGCGGGCAAGACAACATGAGTACCAACACTTGAGCCATTTGTCTCACCTCATAACACTACATCAATATTCCCACTATAAATCTCACTTCATAATTTTATTGATGAGTTCTGATGTACCGAAATTTTGAAGATTCAATAATCGTATATGCATCAATTATGAATTGTTGTGTGAGTTGTCGGCTATATAGAATAGTGATTACCTCCGTGTCTCTTTCATGCAATCCGTGAGAAAAGAATTCCATCTGGCTCACATATTGTTTACCCTTTCCTTTAGGTTTTCGAGGTTCAGAAAAAGATATGTCTTCCCCGTGGTTGTCTTCACCACATGGAAATAGTAATGGATAGTGTAGAGCAACGTACGAAGGATGCAACTCGTTGATACGTTTCAATTACCAGATCTCTTTTTTTTTTTTCCTGCAATTCTCTTGTTACCACTTTGTGGATCAATATCACCAATAACTAATAGACAATTAGTTGATATTTATGAATCTATTATAGTTGATGTCACGGTATTCATTTCACTCGATGCTGGTTTCGAACTTGTATTATTTTGCATGATTACTGAGATAGTAACAAAATACATTATTTTAAGAAATCAATTCAAATCAAAAGTATTGAATCGTAATAATATTTGATAAATTATATGTTTATAGCCAATAAAACAAATACTACATTATATTGCATTGTGCAACTTTGCATATTTTAATTAAAAAAAATTGTAAAATTATTTTTGAAAAAAAGTGACAAATTTGATATTGTGACTCACAATAAAAAACAAAATAACACACACACACACACATATATATACATATATATATATATTCAAATGATCTTATTAACTTTTTTTTTAATATTAATTAGGGTATCCATCCTAATTATGTTAAGAAAACTCCCACATAATTAAAAAAAAACTAAATCATCATTAGAGTATCTATCCTAATTATGTTAAGAAGATTCCTACATAATTAAAAGAGAAAACTAATCCTATGTGGTTTTTAATTTAAAAAAGAAACCAAATCATAATTAATACTAAATAAGGTATCCATCATAATTATGTTAAGAAAATTCTACATAACTAAAAAAAGAAAATAATCCTACATGGCGTTTACGTGGCATTTTCTCTCTTTCCTACTTGTCTTTTTTTCTCTCTCCAGACCTCTCTTTTAATATATACTAGTATTGCGCCCGTGCGTTGCACGATAGTTTTTCATTTTATTTTTTGTAAAATAAAAATAATTAATTTAAATGTATTAAAGTAATTAAATAAGTAATTGTATATATGTATACTTAAGTCATATGTGTGTGTGTGTATTTTGGTGAGAACCATCACTGGTTCTCAAATCAGAGATGATATTACTACCATAACTGCTCCATATATATAAATCATCTAAATATTATTTAAAGACTGAACAGTATTGAAAATAATATAACCTGGTTCATAAAAGAATTGTTATTATACGAAATGTAGTTTATATATTCTGAAAATTTCTCTTATACACAACTTTTGTAATTTTGTTACAATGTTTATTCTCATCATCGTCGATCAATATTTCTCAACAACATGAGTGGAATTCTAATTTTTAGTTTTAGCTCATAGTTCTGAAATCCACAACACTTAATGGTGTTTAGAAACTTTGATGAGTGGACGTCCTACAATATGTCAATGTTTGAATCAGAACTTTAATTCTCCGTTATTTTATGACATCCTATATTTATTAATCAAATCGACGACATCAAGTGTTAGGGATTGAATAGCACGACCCTCCAAATAAGCGAAACATTCAGTAGTTTTTTCAAATTGTGGATATGTGTTGGCCACAATTGACGGAAGTGGAGTACCAGGAAACATCGAGATCTTGTTGGATATTAAAAGGAACACTAAATCTAGAATGCCTAATTCTTCCTTTCGAAATAAGAGAAGTTATGTCGTTAGATATTGCATTAACAATTCCACTATTAGATTTGTAGAAAGCGTCCTCTGTATCCATAGATGAGAAATACACCACCCTTGGTTAAATGTATAACATCCATGACTTTATCAATTTTGGCAGAAAATATATTAAAATATTTAAATAAGTAATTATATATATGTATACTTAAGTTGTATGTATGTATGTATGTATGTATGTATGTATGTATGTATTTCGGTGAGAACCATCCCTAGTTTTTACACCATAGATGGTTTTTACCAAAACCACTCCCTATATATAATACATCTAAATATTATTTAAAAATCGAATAATATTGAAAAATAATATAACCTATTCATAGAATGATTGTTATTAGACGAAATGTACTTTACAAATTATGAAAAATTTACTTATAGACAACATTTATAATATTATTACTACTTTTATTCTAATCATCGCCGATCAATATATTTAAACCCTTACAATTAGTCACACTTGATATAACAACGTACAATTAACCATGACTGAAAACCAACTTATTTAGGAAAATATTTGTTTGGTAATTCTAAACTTTTGCAACACCATCATCTCCAAAAACATTTGTTTGATTATTTTAAATGAATTATTTTACTATCCAGCATGGATTGTAGGTATGCTACAAATTTGATATGCAGAGAATTTTTTACATTGTTACCTCTACATAGTGATCAAATAATAATATAAGTATATGAAACAAAATATGAATATTCAAATGAAGTTAAAGTGATTGGTATGTAAAACGTAAATGCATATTTAATATAATTATCTAGATTTTGAATTTCGATATAAATTAAGTATGTCATGAATGCTTTCAAGATTACCGTCATTAGTAACATTTACTTTTAGAGCCGACTTTCCCTTCCTGGTTTTGGGATTAGTTGATCTTTTTACGAACCTATTATAGTTGATAGCATATGAACCTTTTATAAGTATGTCATGAATGCTTTCAAGATTACCGTCATTAGTAACATTTACTTTTAGAGGCGACTTTCCCTTCTTGGTTTTGGGATTAGTTGGTCTTTTTACAAACCTATTATAGTTGATGCCACAGTGTTCATTCCACTCGATTCTAGTTTCGCACTTGTGTTGTTTTGCATGATTATTGACATAGTAACAAAATACATTATTTTATAAAATCAATTTAAATCAAAAGTATTGAATCATAATAATATTTTATAAATAACATGTTGATAGCAAATAAAACAAATGCTACATTGTGTTGCACTGTGCAATTTCGCATATTTTATTTTAAAAAGTGGTCGAATTATTTTTGAGAAAAAATGACAAATTTCATATTATTGGACTCACAATAAAAACCAAAATAACATATACATATACATATACATATATTCAAATGATCTTATTAATTTTTTTTATATATTAATTAGGGTATCCATCCTAATTATGTTAATAAAGTTCTTACATAATTAAAAAAGAAACTAAATCATCATTAATATTAAATATTATTTATGAGATCCATTCAAATAAAAAAAGTGTTGAATTGTAATAATATTTGATAGATAACACATTGATAGCCAATAAAATAAATACTAAATTATGTTATCATTTTTATATAATCTAATTTAAAAAAGTGGTCAAATTACATTTGATATTATTTGGACTCACAATTAAAAAAAACATAAAATAAAATAAAATAATATTTATATGTACGTATATATATGTATATAAAATAATCCTACGTGATTTTTTTTCTCTCTTACATGTTTTTTTAGGTCTACTATAATTTCGTGTGAAGATAATTTTTTTCCTCCGCATAATGAGCAGATGATAGTATAAGTATTAAGTTTAAATATAAATATTACAATGATGTTGAAGCGATTAGTATGTAAAATATAAATGCACACCTAAGAGAATAAATTTGATTTTGAACTTCAATCGATATTAAGTATGACATTAATGCTTTCAAAATTACTGTTTTTAGCAAAATTTGCTTTCAAAGGCGACCTTCCCCTTTTTTTGTTTTTGAATTAGTTGATATTTTTTAAAATCTATTGTAGTTGATGTCATAATGTTCATCCCACTTGGTGCTGGGTTTGCACTTGTATTGTTTTAAGTGGTATTTGAGATAAAAAAAAACATTATTTTATGAAACCAATTCAAATAAAAAAAGTGTTGAATTGTAATAATATTTTGTAAATAACATATTGATAGCAATAAGAATAATATCAAATTATATTATATTGTGCATTTTTGTATAATTTAATTAAATAAAGTGATCAAATTATTTTTGAGAAAAAATGACAAATTTGATATTGTTGGACTTGGAATGAAAAAAATAATAAAAAAACGTAAGAGAAAAAAACTCATAATAAAAATTAAAATAACATATAATTGATTATATATATATATATATATATATATTTTATATATATATATATATATATATATATATATATATATATATATATATATATATATATATATTTCTTATTATAATGTTAATTAGAGTATCTATCCTAATTATGTTAAGAGGATTTATACATAATTAAAAAAAGAAACTAATCCTAGGTGAATCAAATCATCATTAATGTTAATTATGGTATCTATCATAATTATATTAATAAAACTCCTACACAACTAAAAAAAGAAAATAATCCTACGTGGCATTCTACTCATATTTCTTTCTCTCTCCAGACCTCTGCTTTAATATATATATATATATATATATATATATATATATATATATATATATATATATATATATATATATATATATCATGCTTATGAATTTTAGAACTCAATCAAAATAATTGATTATTGTTTAAACAGGAAAAACATATCAATCTCAAATAGATGTAAATTCAAAAAGATCAAGATAAATCATTAGTAATAATCATTTGATATTATATTAAAAAAGATAAAGATAAATCATAGATATTTATAAATATTTATAAGTATTTATCTCAAAAAATTTATAAACCCTACGTATAACAATTGAATATAAATGATTTGATAAATAGATATGAATCGTTTAATTTATTGAGAAAATTAAATATATAGATGAATCCAAATTGTTATACAGATCATTTAATGATTAAAAAAGATATTTTTTTTATTCATCTATATATTTAATTTATCTATATAAATTCCCATATATCTTTCATTTTTCATTATATGAAAATATTCTTTAAATAAATCATAAAATATTGTAGTTTATTAAGTTTAAATATGCAGCCAAGGATTTGATTTATCGATATATAAATAGCAAATTGAATTACAGATTAAGGAAGTCAGTCGGAATATAAATTCTCATATATTGATGAACACAATATTAATCGTTCTAAATATCTTTTCTAATATTAAATTTATTCCTATAATTAAGGAAGTCATCCGAAAATTATACATTGGTTGACTGTGATTTATTAATTTATTGGTTTTTGGTAATTATATAATTATTATACATTGGTTGACTAATTATCACTAATTTATGAAACCAGTGCCGTAATTTTATCAATAAATTTAGTTAAATCTTAATTACTATAACAAAGTGATTATTTGGAATCAGTGTCCTTAATATAACAAATTCGATTCCTAAAATTAATGTATTTTTTGAATTACAAATTAAGGAAGTCATCCGATTTCTAATTTTTTTTCTAATATTAATTGATTCCTAAAATTAATTAACGCAAGATTAATGGTTCTTCATTAAATATGTCTTTTTTCCTAATAATTTGATTTAGGACACCAATTCCTAATAATTTTGTAGAATCTTTGTTCTCATTTAAATATGTTTCTACATACACATATTTAAAGAGTATTAAGGCTAATTATTCTTCATATACCAAATACCCATGTTAGACCTCTCGATAAGGAAAATTCTTTAGGCGAATTATGGTCCATATGAATAGTAGAAATAACCTCAAGTAAAGAGGACGAGACATGTTGATACATACCTATGTGAAATAAATACACCATGAGATAAAAAAAAATGTAAGGGTCCATGGTATTTATTGGTTATGATAGAAGCCGTGGAGGTTCTCCCAATGACCTTTCTTAGACAATGAATATTTTATATTTTGACTGGTCAAATTTGTTTGTTTCTTTAATTTCCATAAAACTTGTGAAAGTATAATAATACATTTACAATATATTAGTCTTTGGTCTGAAAGTCTATTTTGAGTTAGATTTATGTGATGTGGTCTGATTTAAAATAGTGATTATTATTTTATTGGGCTTATTGGTATATTATGGATTTAATTGTAAAGCATTGAATGTACTTGAGTTTATTTACAACATATTTACATATAAGGTTCAAGAGTGATAATATTAATATATAATGTAATATATCTAAAAACTAAATCAAATATTGGAATGAAAAGTATGTCGTTCAAAAAATCTCTAATGAATGTGAGAATTTTCGAGGAATGGACAATTATTTACCGAATTGATATTTATGTATGACTATTATGATTGTATCATCCGAACCAATCAAAGGTTAAGGAAATGTCAAATTCTTGATGCCTAGTGACGCATTGGTTAAAGTCATAAAAGCTCAGTATGGACCAAGATCCAAACGAACCTTGTTAAATTTGATGATATTCATGTTGATGATTATCATTGAGAATGGAACTATACCTTTAATTTATATGGAAGGAAGCACGCTTTAAAGAAATTAGTGAGTCAATCTAGTAATTATACTTCACTACTTTTTTGATTATTGAATCCTAAGATATGACTAACAATGAACTTTTGGACACTGACTCATTCAAGTTTTGACACGACTGACATGGACAATTTCGTCGTGATATGATGATCCATATTATAAGAAATTAACATGGACATCTTTTATTTTGAGTGAAACAAAAAAATATATAGAAATCCGATGCACATTATAATGTCGACCTAATGCTGTTCAATTACAGCCAGTGCATTCTAAAGTACCAGAAGCTGACTAAAACTTTTGTGCACCCCGTTTTTAATAATTAATTTAAAAGCACGTCAGTTTTCTCGCAAGTGTGCGAGGTAACTGTAGGGTGATGAGTTTGACTCGAGTCGTATCTCTCGAGGAAACAACTGTTCGGTCCTTTCGATGTTTTTCTCAATTACGAATAACATACATATACATTTGGGGGTTTGAATAGATTGATTCGATCATTATCAACTAAGGCGATAATTAAACTAAAACTAATTAAACTAATTACTTTAAACTAGATTATCAATTACGAACTAAGCAGTAAACTAAAGCTGATTAAACTAATTTATTCTAATTTATCAACTAAGAGCAATAACTAAATTACCGATTAACGCTACGGAGATTTAGAGCTAATTGTCGTATCTAGAAGCATGAATTTAAGAAACTATTGCTAAGCAACTGAATCATACGAATCCAAGAACATTAACTAAGCATAAACTAAATCGCATAAATAAACTAAATTAACAATATCCAATATCCAAGCATAAGAATCAATTAGACTAATTAAAACTAGAATTAACTAAGAATTTATCTAAACAATTAACTAGAAAATTATCTAAGAGTATAGAAAACTTATTGAAACTAAGGAAAGCAATGAAAAGCTCCAGCTATTCCGGAGTTTGAACACTGATCTTGGTTGAAGATTGAGTTCCGGATGCGAAATTGAAGTCTCGGACTTGTCGCTCTTCGATCCGTGATCTTCGTCTCCAAATCTTGTTATAAGACGTGGAATTATTGTTGTTGTACGCTAAAGCACCCTAGGATATCGTCTCTCTTGTGGCTCCCCTCCAAAACCCGAAATAATGAGGGCTTAAATAGATATTAAAAGTCTTGGCGCACAAGAAACCCTAATTTCCGAATTCTGGGCCGTCGCGTCGACGTAGCGTTGACTGACGCGTGCTGGCATTCGGTGGGACTCGGCAGACTTGGTCGGCAGTGCTCGGCAGGTCTGGTCGGCAGGTGCGCGCGCCGGCTGGGCAGGTGCGTCGACGGGGTGTGTCGACATCGACGCTTCAGCAAGTTGCGTCGATGTTGCGTCGATAATGGTGCATCGACATCGACGCTTCAGAACGTAGCGTCGACGTTGCGTCGACGGAGCATCGACTGATGCGGTCATGACTCGCTGACAAGGCTCGCGTCGATGTTGAGTCGACGGTCGCGTCAGTCGATGCGACTGAGCGTTGGTCTCCGTTTCTCGATCGTTTGCTACTCGTTTCACCGGAAAGCTTGTTCTTCTATTCTTGAACATTGAACTTCGTCTTTTACGTGCTAAACTCTTCCGGTTACTTAGCAGTAAGGTGAAAAACAACGAAACATCACCTAATTGCATCAATTGAGATCAAAATGCGGTAAAATAAGCTGGAATTATAAAATTACAGAATTATGCTTAAATCATCTAACTTATACCAAAAACAAATTTAAAAACGAACTAAAAAGTTAATAAAAATAAGGACAAATCTACTCTAATCAACTACCCCACGCTTTATTGGTCTGTTCGTTCTCGAACAAACGATAAGTTCAAAGTATAACTAGAATGAAAATCAGTTCAAGCAAAGAGTCGTGCTATGCTACATACGTAATTTTGAAAATATAGGTATTAGTAACGCAACGTCAAACACT
>BMAC01000985.1:381993-421007 GCA_014905375.1 Phtheirospermum japonicum | reverse complement strand
GGGCAATCTCCGGATTGCCACAAATACATCCAAAAATCAAAAAGAGGAAGGAAAAAGAAAACATCCCTGAAATAATAGTAGTCGAGCCACTATTCGTGATTTGTGTAATTGGCCACTTCTTCAACGTACGTGATATGAATTGCCCTAAAAGAAAAATAAAACACACAAAAACAAAGAAAATAACAATATTTTTGGATTTTATATTTTTCATCTTTTTTTTATTTTTCATAAAGAAAGCAAAAATAATAAAAATAAAGATAGAAGACTTAGAACTCGCGAGACTCATCATCCTCGGGGTTCTCATTGACGTCCATGCTCGGCGTCATTAAGCCGCCTCGAAATGCTCCTCGAGCTTCGAGATACGAGCACACATCTTCTTCAAACTACGACGGTTCTTCTCGTGATTTGTATCGATCTTCTCATCGATGATTTGAAGCTTATCGAACATCTTCACTTGAAATGCTCGGTTCTCCTCGAAAAATTGCCCCCAATCGGGACTCGGGCCCGAAGTAGATCAGCGGGCTTGCTCCATATCCTCGTCGCCATCATCGTCGTCATCGTGTAGTCGAGACGAAGATCCTCCTCTAGTCGACGGCCTCACTCGGGGTGCCGGTGCACGCGTGAGTGGTAGTGAAGAGGTCCCAAGCAGGCTAAGTCCGCTTGCGGCCGGGTCGAACCCGAAGTGACGGGCGAGGCCGGTAATGTATGGTGCAAATGAGAGAAATGGCGACTTGCTTCCCGGAGTACCCTTGGTAACGTTATAGAATCCAAGCAAGATTAAAGGGTACAACCGGACCGGACGTCCATCAATGAGGCATTGTAGAACGTAAAGCTCGGCTTTAGTCGCGTAAGTGGCCTCATTCTTGCATAGAATGATGTGCGTAGAATCTTGTAGGCGACATTGAGGGCGTCGTCTCGAATCCTCGAGCAAGGAAATCTCTTACAATCCCCCGTGTTTTCCCCGATAATCATCCCCCAAAAAGAGGCTAAATCGAAGCCTTGAACTCCAACCGGGTGGTCCCCTACGATCGGAAAATCAAAAATGTTACCAAAAATTTCCTCGTCGACAACAACATCATTCCCTCCTAGCCGACAAGAGAACGTCTCGTCGTTCTGAATCGCCAAAGTCGAGAAAAACTCGAGCATGAGTTCTCAAAAACTGGGCAAGTGCATTTGGGCAAAGTACCCACACCCGAGGCCATCTACATATCGCGAAAGATCGGTGTGGTGGTCCGACCCATTCGAGGCCTCATCCGCAATCCCTTGGACGTTCAAAGTGAGATGCATTGCAAACCCCCATTTCCGAATGTTCTTGAACATGTCCCCTTCTTTTTTATCGAAAATCGGGAACGGTGCGCCGTATTTCCCCGAGATATCCTTACGTTTACCCGCTCGAGACATTATCACACAATACGAAATTGAACGGGGGTGATAAACCTTGAAAAATAAAACTTTTCATTCTTTGGGGAATTTCGTCGAACACTTGGCGTGCGTGTTCAATCAACTAAGAACTTCAACAACCTTTGCACCAAAAACTTCCAAACACAACCAAATAACAATAAGGATATGGTCCCAAGATAGTTTCAAGCGAAGTACCTCGTTATTGATGGCCGAATTTGCTCGTTGACCGAAAAATTGCTCCAAGCTCTAAGTAGCTTGAATGGAAAAATAGCTCGAATCTTGCTCCGAAATTAGCTTGCTAGCGGGATTGAGATATGTAATTCCTGTTTTCAGCTTGATGTGAAGTGAATTATAGCAATAAAATTGTGAAGATGGTAAGAAGGTTTAAAATTTTAAAGTTAGAAAAGAAACAAAAGTGAGAAAAGGGAAGAAAAGATCTGTATTTAAACAGGTTTTCTGGGTTTCCCGCGGTTCAAGACTCTTATGGGTCGGGTCGTGGGCCAAAAATCCAGTTTTTAAATGTTTCTGGGCCGGTCCGCGGGTCGCGTCGACGCCGCGTCAGTCGACGCGACAGAAGACAAATTCTCGGCATCTAGCGTCGATGCCGCGTCGACTCACGTGAGCATTCTCGGCGTCGATGCGGGCGGAATCCTGGGCGTATTTTCTTTCGCTCGTTCGATCAATTCTCCCCGTCCGAGTTCTCCATCTGTTCTTAAACAAATAAAAATCAAAAATAAAAATTAAATAAAATGAAAATAAGGTACAAAAGGATACAAATGCTCGGGTTGCCTCCCGAGAAGCGCAAATTTTAACGTCACTTGCTCGACGCCATCTTGGTCGTTTATCTCCCCACGTACGGTGGATCTCCAAACTCCACCATCTTGCGATTGTTATTTTTACCTCGTCCGTCATGATAAGGCTTCAATCTATGCTTGTGAGCTTGAAAGGACGATTTGCCAATCTCATCATACAATGTGGCTACGCCGTACTCATCAACTTCTTTAATCGAGAATGGTCCGCTCCATGACGCTCCAAAATTGGCTGGGTCGTACTTACGTTCGTTATTATACAAGACTAATTCTCCAACCTTAAATTGCAAGTTCTGAACTTCACTCGTTCGAACCTTTCTTGATTTTTTCATCTCCTTCGCCCAATCGCCTAAACACGCCTCGCCCGTGTTCTTTTTGAAAGTGAATTTTTCGCTATGGTCGAGGAAATCGTGCCTTGGGTGCTTTATGGGTGGTTTCGACTCCACCCTTTGCTCGAATTCGTGCGAACATTCCTCATCAAAATTGTCTCCAAACTCTGCCACGATGTCGCGTATGTCAATTCCCAACAACTCGATCAATTCTTCTCCACTTAAATGCATATGATCATCGGACTCGTAATGTTTACACGAATTGACTTGCTTGTTCCTTCCCTTGATAGAAACTCCGGCGTCGTCTCCATCGCCTAACTTGTTCAAAGTTGCGATCTCTCGTAATTCGTTTACGCATGGTGCAACGAGATCAATGAATGAATCTTCCTCTTGCATAATAGGAGAGGGAGTGTTGTGAATATCTTTTAGAGAAAAGGTCACTGTTTCGCCCAAAACGGTCATCGTCATTCTCCCTTTATGAACATCAATAAGAGTATGGGAAGTCGCCATGAATGGTCGCCCTAATAAAATGGTGTGCTCGTTGTCCTCAGTCGGGACTTCGCCAATGTCCATAACCACAAAATCAACTGGAAGGACTAGCTCTCCAACTTGCACTAAAACATCTTCGACTATCCCTAACGGTCGTCGAGTCGAGCGATCAGCCAACTGTAGGCGCATTGTTGTCGGGTTGAGGGGTCCAAGATCAAAATCTTGATAAAGCGAATAAGGCATTAGATTAACGCCTGCTCCAAGGTCCAACATACCTACTGCCTTCTTCCCATTAGCTAGTGAAATCGTTATGCAAAAACTGCCAGGATCGCGTTCCTTAGTTGGTAATGGTTTCTTGAAAATTGCGCTAACTTCCTTCGGTAACGGAACGTATTGAGTTGTCGCCAAACGTCTCTCTCTCGAGGCAAGTTCCTTAAAAAACTTGACGTAGGCGGGCATCGTCTTGATCACTTCTAAAAGTGGCAGGTTTATATTCACATTCTTTAAGAGATTGTACAGCTCCATAAATTTCTTGTTCTCCTTTGCTGGACGTAATCGGCTCGGAAAAGGAATAGCATCCTTATACTGCATCGTTGTTTGCTTCGATTGCGGTTGTTCATCGTTGCCAGAGGTGTCACTCGGAATTTTTCCTTGAATAGAACCAAGAACATATCTATTGGCGGATTTATGTATCTTGTCCACTGGTTTAGGAACAAGCTCCTCATCTTGGTGCTCTATGCCATTGTCGATCTTCTTCCCACTACGAAGGACGTGAACCACCGATGCTTGCTCCGGTTGGCTTGGTAGCTTGTCTTTCTCCTTATTTGACCTAGCAATATCGGTTGCTATTTGTCCCATAGTTCTCTCCATTCTATCCATGTTTTTAGCTAGATCATGCACAATACTGGACAGTTGGTCTATTCCGCTCACCTTCTTTGAAAGTTAGTCTATCTTCACATTCACCTTTGTAAGCCCTTCTCTATTACTGATCGTCTCAACCACTTGATTCTACTGCCAAACCAAAAGCTGATCATTTGGTTGAGTTGCACTTGACGCCTGCCCTTGTGTATGAAAATTATTTTGTGCCTGTGGCACTGGTACTTGAGCATAATGCGGTGGGGGAAATTGCGGATCAGGCGGCATATGATTTGGATCGCCCGGGCCCCACTTGAAAAGAAGATTGTCACGTTGCGGTGTGTACTTCTTTTGATTCGAATAATTCTAGATTGTGTTTACCTCCTCTTGCTGCTCACTATTGTTTGGACATGCGTCTGCTAAATGCTGGAGGGATCCACATTGGTTGCAATTCGCAGCCATCTTCTGTGCAGCGGCCTTGCTAGCTCGCTCGGCTTTCCAAGCAGCTAACTTCTCGTCGAAAATCTCCTCACATTTCGGCTTAACTAACTTGCCATCATCTAAATCAGGATCAGGAATGGAAACTTCGTTAACTCTCATCTTACGAGGCCGAGAGTTAGTTTGTCTAGACTTTTCGCTTTGCTTCTCCAACACTTGTCTTGCCTCGTGTGCTGTCAAATCTCCAAAATCTCTACCCGCTGCTATCTCTACTTCTCGTTTCCCATGGTCCAATAAACCATCAAAAAAGAACTGGTTAGTCATCTCCGGAGAATAGTTGTGGTGGGGGCAAGCTTGCAAAAGTGTCTTGTAGCGCTCCCACGTTTCACGAAAAAGCTCTCCTTCCAACTGCTCAAAAGTAGCAATTTGTCTCCGAAGATGCCCCGTTGTTTGGGCTGAATAATATTGGTTTAGGAACTTTTCGCTAATCATATCCCAGTCGGTTAACGAACCAGGCTCTAAGGACAGTAGCCATGACTTCTCCTTGTCCTTCAAGCTGTACGGGAAACAAATCATTTGGACCTCCTCTTGGTGAAGTCCATGAACTACGAATCGGCCAACTTCATCAACGAAATAATTTAAAAATGCCAAGGGGTCTTCATGCGCATTCCCATGAAAGGTTGGGAGTAGGTTGAGTTGATGCGGTTTGATCTCGACTGCCCTTGCGGTAGGTCCAAGAACAATGGCGGACCTAAAGGGTACAACCTTGGGACGTGCCAAGTCACGCTGTCTAAGTGCTCGATCTCCCCTTGGTTCTCAAACTTGGTCATATGCTCTCTCGTAGTGGTCGTTATGCGCGTAATGGTGCTCGCGCTCGTATCTCCTGCGGAAATGATTTTGCTCGTAACCATGATTTTGATTTTCCAACCACTCGTTCACGTGCCTTTGATTGTTAACATAGGTGTTTTGCTGCAAAACGTCCTCATTCCTAGATGCCACGTTCTCGATGTTGTGTTGACGCATGACATTGTTGTTCATATCTTCGTTTTGCGTCAAATTTTCCATGTTGAGCGGGTGATTGACTATGTTGTGCTGCTGGTTAACTCCTCCGTTTCTCCTTTCGTCAAGTCTAGTAGAGTGTGACTTGTTTGGTTCACTACCATACCCAGCTCGAATGGGGCGTGGTGGTGATCTCGGTGGTGAATCGCCATTTCGAACAGAATGTGCTCCTAACATAATGTCGGGAATTTGATCGCAAGCAAAATCAGTTGCTGTCGAGGAATTGTCCTCGGGAATAAGAACGGGTCTTGCTCTTGGTGGATTTGAACGGTGAATGTTGTAAATAAATGGTACAAGGTCGCGTTGAAGTGATCGCCTTCCTTGGATAAACTCAACAACACGTCAACGTACCAAATGGCAAAAACCAAGTAAAACCAATAGAAATAAAATAATAAATCAAACAGAAAATAAAACGAAAAACATCTTTAATTCCTACTCATTGCTTCCCCAGCAACGGCGCCAAATTTTTGACTCAAACTTTTGTGCACCCCGTTTTTAATAATTAATTTAAAAGCACGTCAGTTTGATCGCAAGTGTACGAGGTAACTGTAGGGTAATGAGTTTGACTCGAGTCGTATCTCTCGAGGAAACAACTGTTTAGTCCTTTCGATGTTTTTCTCAATTACGAATAACATACATATACATTTGGGGGTTTGAATAGATTGATTCGATCATTATCAACTAAGGCGATAATTAAACTCAAACTAATTAAACTAATTACTTTAAACTAGATTATCAATTACGAACTAAGCAGTAAACTAAAGCTGATTAAACTAATTTATTCTAATTTATCAACTAAGAGCAATAACTAAATTATCGATTAACGCTACGAAGATTTAGAGCTAATTATCGTATCTAAAGCATGAATTTAAGAAACTATCGCTAAGCAATTGAATCATACGAATCCAAGAACCATTAACTAAGCATAAACTAAATCGCATAAATAAACTAAATTAACCAATATCCAATATCCAAGCATAAGAAATCAATTAAACTAATTAAAACTAGAATTAACTAAGAATTTATCTAAACAATTAACTAGAAAATTATCTAAGAGTATAGAAAACTTATTGAAACTAAGGAAAGCAATGAAAAGCTCCAGCTATTCCGGAGTTTGAACACTGATCTTGGTTGAAGATTGAGTTTCGGATGCGAAATTGAAGTCTCGGACTTGTCGCTCTTCGATCCGTGATCATCGTCTCCAAATCTTGTTATAAGACGTGGAATTATTGTTGTTGTACGCTAAAGCACCCTAGGATATCGTCTCTCTGGTGGCTCCCTCCAAAACCCGAAATAATGAGGGCTTAAATAGATATTAGAAGTCTTGGCGCACAAGAAACCCTAATTTCCGAATTCTGGGCCGTCGCGTCGACGTAGCGTCGACTGACGCGTGCTGGCGTTCGGCGGGACTCGGCAGACTTGGTCGGCAGCGCTCGGCAGGTCTGGTCGGCAGGTGCGCGCGTCGGCTGGGCAGGTGCATCGACGGGGTGTGTCGACATCGATGCTTCAGCAAGTTGCATCGATAATGGTGCGTCGACATCGACGCTTCAGAATGTAGCGTCGACGGTCGCGTCAGTCGACGTGACTGAGCGTCGGTCTCCGTTTCTCGATCGTTTGCTACTCGTTTCACCGGAAAGCTTGTTCTTCTATTCTTGAACATCGAACTTCGTCTTTTACGTGCTAAACTCTTCCGGTTACTTAGCTGTAAGGTGAAAAACAACGAAACATCACCTAATTTCATCAATTGAGATCAAAATGCGGTAAAATAAGCTGGAATTATAAAATTACAGAATTATGCTTAAATCATCCAACTTATACCAAAAACAAATATAAAAACGAACTAAAAAGCTAATAAAAATAAGGACAAATCTACTCTAATCAGAAGCACCGCATGCATTTATATCTCAAAGATACATCACTCATTTTTTCAAAACTTGTTCATTAGAAAATTTATATGATTGAGACTTGCATATGCTAAAGATACAAAGCATAATATTCCATTCTTATAATTGATAATTGGTGATGCATATGGACATAACCATCCAAAATGTGTATCATTCAAGTATTTTATAGTTTTGGTCAATGCTTCGGCATGTATTGTCCATAAAAATGTTGCATTTAAAATATTTCTAGCACATTTAGCATGTTTGAGGACTCACCGCCCTTATAAAGCACTCAAGACTCATAATGTTAGGAAGTTTACTTCAAAAGTATTTGATGTCTATTGCATTTCAATCAAGATCGATGTAATGCATTTTGTACCCTAATATGCATATACAATAAGGTCTCAAAGAAGAAACCGTCAAAACGGCTATAAATGCTAACCAAGACAAGATTTATGCACACTCATATATTTGTCTTTACATAGAGTTATGCAATATTGCACGCAACTCTTACTTATTCTTTTATGAACCTCTGTTAACCGAATATTTTTGTGTACCAATTGATAACTAGATATAAGCCAGATAATGCACATATATGCATATTTATTTACACAGTATATATGCCTATTGCTCCCCCACAACGCGTTCATATGGGTTTCTAAAGACGATTAAGTATTTATATTGGATATGAATCTCCAACAGTCATCCTCTATTAAAAACCTTTGACAGACGATCCCTTTATCGCTAAATCTGCTTATTTATCACTCTAATTAGACAGTCTTTCCATCGTTAGGGGGATATAAGAAAATGTATTTTCTAATGGAACGATAGGAATAGTTTCACACTATGTCTCATTATGATCCCTGCATTTCAAATGTAAAATGAAAGTAAAGAAATTTGAAAGCTTTATCTTCAAAGTATAGGAGACTCAATTTCTAAAGTGACGAGATCATACGTATACCAGCTGCAAATGTGTCTGCAAGGTTCAAAGTCCCCATAAGGGGCACAATATCACAAATTAAGACATTTGCACCATACTTAGTGGAGGTGTGGTTGAGGTCGTGACTCCCAAAGGAACATGGGGAGGTTAATTGGTTCGATCAATACTCGCCCAAGGAATAAGAGAGCATGTATGTCTCAACTTCAATTAATCATCAATGAAGATGATGACTATTATGAGATTATCTATGCTTATACTTATGTCCCTGGATCATTATTAGAGGACACTCCGGTAATATGATCTCAGAGAATAAAGAAATCTCAATGTACAATGAGAGTTTATATGAGTTGATGGGAGTATTTTTCACACATATTGATGATGTATATAATGTTACTCAAGTAATCATAGAGCACTATGATATCAAACCACGCTCTATTGAAATGTCAATAAAGAGAAAACTGGCCTAACTGTAACGAATCAATCCAGGTAGAAATAAATTCACTGACAACAAGAAATTATTTGGTCTAGTAGTGCCACATCAAGTGTAAACCCTGTAGGACATAA
Organism: Phtheirospermum japonicum; assembly: GCA_014905375.1. NCBI lineage: Eukaryota > Viridiplantae > Streptophyta > Magnoliopsida > Lamiales > Orobanchaceae > Phtheirospermum > Phtheirospermum japonicum. Next base: position 412,240 of record BMAC01000985.1, on the reverse strand, counting down.
ACAAAGTTTTTTCAGAAAGCGTAATGAGAAACATAAAGCCATGAGATGTAAAACTAGACTTGAAGCAAAAAGTTTCTCACAATGCCCTGAAATTGACTATGAGGATATGTACTCTCTGATAGTAGATGTTATAATTCCACAGAATGAGAATGCAACCTATACATGTGGTTACATCATATCTCTACGGGGATCACGGTTTAGAGATATATATGAGGTGCTTGTTGGCGTTTCCTTGCCAAGGCAAGTGACTCTAATCCATGGAGTGCATTTGAAATTAAATTGAAATGCTCACCTTATGGATTGAAATAATTCAGACGGATGTGGTATAACCGTCTAAGTGATTAATTGATTGGAAAAAGATAATCTATGCCCTTGCTTATTTATAACGAAAATAAGTTTTAAATTTGCATTTGTAGCTATATATGTCGATGATATGAATATAATATGCACTCTTAATGAAATAAGAGAAACCACTAGCTACTTGAATTCTTAATTTGTGATAATGAATCATGGGAAAACTCAATCATGTTAAGGATTTAAACTAAAACTCGAGTTTGTGGAATACTAAATTCTACAGTTTGCATATACCCAAAAGATATTCAGGCTGTTAAACATGGATAAGTGCAACATGTTAGCACTCCTATGATTGGTAAAAGTGAAGATATAAAAGAAAGATCAATTGTCAGTGAAATGATGAAGAACTGGTGGGAGTTGAAATTCTCTACCTATGTACAATATGTACATTATTGTACCATTACTAATAAACTTGACCAGATATTAATTTTTCAAATTTTTTATCTTGATTTAACTCAATAAAGCACAATGTCACTAGAATGGAATCAAAATGTATTTTGATACCTAAAAGAAACTATTGATGCGAGTTTATTTTTTCCATTCATAAATATAATTGGGACTGTAGATGGTCTTGTAGCCCCTAAAGAAAATGTTAAGTTTTACTTCCTACTGTGAAACACTAAATAATATTATTGATTTTTGTTACCCATTTGATTAATGTAAAGAGATCATTATCATACATGTAGTAGTTCGTGAGTATCTAATAATCATAAATATCTTTGAGACTAGTGGCTTGAACTCTACTAGTGAAGATTTCACTTGTAGATATGAAGATATGCAAGTTGCAACGAACAAATGAAAGTAGGTTACGTGAAAGGTGATAATATGAACCATATCACCACAACTCTTTTACAACCAACAATTAGGGGCTTTCTGAAGAGTCAAGTAAATTGAAGAAGTAGAGACTTTCAAAGTTCTCTCTTGATATATATATATATATATATATATATATATATATATATATATATATATATATATATGTATATATATATATCAAAGAGAGGTGTAGACTTTATAGGAGTATCAACATAGGTGTCTTATACTCTTTTCCTTCGACCAAGAGTTTTTTTTTTTAATTGGGTTTTGTTACTTGGCAAGGTTTTAACGAGATAATAATGATATACTATTTCACCCTTTGACTTGGCACAAGGGGGAGTGTTGAAGGAAAAAGAAAATTAATGTGCCTTCGTCAACAAGTAACTGATGAAGGAGAATTTATATATTTATTATCTTTATATTTTATGGAAACATGTATTTGATACCCTATATAAAGGGAGAATTTGATGAATAAGAGAACCCTAATTTCTACCCTCTCCTTTATGTATTCTTCTTTTCTGCTTTTCCTTTTATAACTATAGCATTTTTCTTTCAATTATAATAATTAGATCATTTTAGGGGATAAGTAGTGTGGTAGATCAATGAATGTAAATACAGGGGGTGGGGGGCATGGTGCCTTCACAGCTGTTTTGCATGTACTTATGGCATTTTTCTTGTACTTTTATTTAGGGTTTAGTATCGTTTTTAGTAGTTTTGAGTCGAGTTTCATTAGGGTTTTAGGTTATTTTCTTATTTTAATATTTTGAGTTATTTATCCGATGTTGATGAAGTTTGTTTGATTCATGGCTTTTTGAGCTTCAAATTCTCATGTTATAGGTGGTTCAATGAGTTAGAGTCGTTCTAGGATGTGCCGGCATGCGCCAAGGTTTGAGCCAAAGCATTGAGGCCCAATGTCCATGCCAAAACGAGAAAACTGAGCCGGGAGCAGCACGGCAGTCGATCGACTAGCCAGACGATCAACAGCTCTATCGATTACAACTTACCAGATTCGACTGCTCTGCAGTAGCTAAATCACTTGGAACTAGGGCAGTCGATCGACTGAGAACCATGGATCGACCAAAGCTTCGTAATCGACTGCTCGACAGTAGCTGGGCATGGATGAAGCATATCAGTCGATCGACTGACCACCAGTCGACCGACATCCAGTCGATTGACTGAACCGCAGTCGATCAACTGCACGTCCGGGAATTGTGGCGTTTTGAAATTTTTGCCCCCACAAACAACTATATAAACCCCACCTCTTTCCCCAAATAAAGGATCCACTCTCCTCCCAACTCTTGCATGTGTTTGGGGTTAATTCACTCTCTAGTTTTTAGATTTATTTTCTCTCTCTTAGGTTTTTAGATTTAATTTTCAAGCCTTGCCTTGGGTTTGTAAGCCTAAGAAGAACTCAAGCCCTCCCTTTGATTTTATTTTGTTGCAATTTCATTAGAGTTTGTATTTCCTTACCTTGATTCAAGTAAGCTTTCTTTTAATTTAATCCTTGTTCTTCAATTTCATGCATGTTCTTCATTTTATGAATTTTGCCTTAGCTCTTAGATTTATTATTAGATCTTGTGATTTGTCCATGGAATCTAGGTGAGTGAGACACCAAGATCATAGATCGAGTCCTGATCATTTTTATTTTGAGAATTTCATATGCTTTATTGTGGATTTTGTTTTCATGCATAGGTCTAAGTTGAATCCTAGATCTACTCTTCGTTTCTTGTTGCTTCTCGTAAAGTTTTAAACTTTCACGTCAACTTTTATTGCTCTTTATATTGGTTCTTTAAATTTTTGCTAATTTGCATTATTTTCAATTTTATGGTCATGCATGATGGTTGTACTTTAGGTTGTTTTAGTTGTACTTGGTGAAACTTTGTTTTTACTTGCATATTTTCATTCTTGATTGCTATTTCAATTTCGTCACACGCGCGAGGCATCCGACCAACTTGCATTTTACATTTCCTAGTTAGTTTACTTTCAGAGTTTTTTGTTTTGATTTATATTGCAAGCGAAAAACACATTGATCCATATAATCGAATCGAACTCCGATAATACCAAGCCATAGAACCCCTTGATATATTCATCACCACTAAAACTACAAAACAAAATGGCGCCGTTGCCGGGGATCGAACCCGGTCACTCGCGTGACAGGAGGGAATACTCACCACTATACTACAATGATAATTCTCAAGAACAACCTCCTCAAGTGATTCTCAAGATTTTCACCACTCTTGCCGACAATTATCAACAAAATCTTCTCGGGCTTTGTATTCTAATGCCAATGAAGTGAGTGAAGCTTCTTCTCCTAGAGAGCTTGAGTTGGAAAAGTAAGTAGTGGCTATGAAGGCTCAAATGGCTAAATTGTCAAGCCCAAGTCTAGATCCCATGTGCGCGTCATGTGGAGTGATTGGTCATGATACCACTTATTGTCCGTCAAACCTCTAATTATATATGTCAATGCCTCAATAGGAGGAGGTATCTGGGGTTCAAGTGTATCAAGCGGGACCTGGTGTTGCCAAGCCTTCTTTTGCTCGTCTACCGAATCACAATCCTCCGTATCATCCGAGCAACTGCATGAATTAGTATTTTGGTTATGCTAATCCACATGCGGGTTCATCTCGTCCGTCTATTTCGATGAATACTCTACCTTCTGGTCCGACCCTCTTCGCTATTATGCAACAATTGCAATCATTGTCGGCTTCATTTGATGCTCGGTTTATTGCTCCTGAGGCCACAACGAATGGGATAAACACTAAAGTGGGCCAATTAGCAAGTGATGTGAATATGTTGAAGCAAGCTAATGAGAAAGGAAAATTGCCAAGTCAACCGTCACATGCTCATGCGGTCACGACCCTTCGAAGTGGTAGGGTGGTTGATAATAAAGTTGCCCTACCATCATAGGAGGAGGTGATTTCTATTCCGAATGTTCTTTTTCCTCCCGATTCTACTCACGTGGGTCACACTTCGTCAAAGGACCCTCCCGATGGACTCCATAAATCTTCAAACGCCTACAAGCCTCCTACGTCTAAGGTCCTTATGCCCTATCCCTCCTGGTTACGAAATGATAAGAAGGACGTGCATATTCAAAAGCTCTATGATATATTGTCCAAATTAAACATCACTCATCCCTTGTTAGACGCCATCCGGGATATGCCCGCTTATTCCAAGTTCTTCAAGGAGCTTTCCTCAAAAAATCTCATGAGCGCTACAAATGAGAGAGTTTATCTATCTAAGGAGGAAAGTGTGGTTTGTGACCCCTCTCTCTTAACTCTTAAGAAGGCGGATCCTGGCTCATTTTGTATTGATATCACACTAGGGAGTGGAAAAGTTACTAATGGCATTCTTGATTCCGGGGTGGGTATTAATTTAATGCCGTTTTTGATCTATGAACAATTGGAACTTGCTCCTTTACAAGGGACGCGTATTTGCTTACAGTTGGCAATCGGTCAATTAGATACTTGAAGGGTATGATCAAGGACGTTCTCTTCCAAGCTGGGGGGCTCGTGGTTCCATTCGATTTCGTAGTCTTAGATGTTGGCATGGTGAAGAATGATGGCGCCGAACACACGATCTTACTAGGGTGCCTATTTATGGCTACAACTCAATGCTTGATTGACGTTGGGAACAAGAACCTCACTTTGTCCGTAGCGGGTGAATCGGTAACGTTTTCTATGTCCAACTTGCCATCGATTCCATTAAGCGTCTATCATGCAGATTGCTTACTTATTGATGAGATCCAAGAGTTGGTCGATCTAGTGCATATGGAGGCGTGCGTGAGCGATGATAGTAAGGATTGTTGTGAGTTTGATGAGTAAGCCGACGATTCAATGGTGTTTCAATGTGCCACCGGTTTTCGTGGGAGCAATAGTGTAAGTGTCGTTGAGAGCAACGACAAGATTCTAGCGGGGGAGGTGGAAATTGCCAATGATAGATTGAGAGTCGAACCCGTTTAGAAGCTCGAAGATTGTCTTGAGGGGATCAGTGAATTGTTCGAGTTAGCCCTCGACGAGGTCAAGAGGAGGCACAAGCCCGAGCTTAAGCCTCTCCCATCTCACCTCAAGTATGTCTATTTAGAAGAAGGAGAGAGCAAACCGGTCATTATACTTGCTAACTTAAATAAAGAAGAAGAGGAGAAGTTAATTGAAGTGCTTAAGGCTCATAAAGGGGCTATTGGGTGGAGTCTTGGAGATATCAAGGGAATTAGTCCCTCGACTCGCATGCATAAGATCGTATTGGAGGAAGATGCCAAACCATCTCGAGAATTCCAAAGGCGTTTGAATCCAAATCTTAAGGAAGTCGTAAAAGCCAAGATATTGAAGTTGTTGGATGAGGGCTTGATATTCGCAATCGCCGAGAGCGAGTGGGTGAGTCCCGTCCACATGGTACTAAAAAAGAGCGGCATAACCATTGTTGAAAATGAAAAAGGAGAGTTGTTATCCACAAGAGCTACAACGGGGTGGAGGATGTGTATCGATTTTAGAAAGCTAAATGCGGAAACCAAGAAAGATCATTTTCCTCTCCCGTTTATCGACCAAATGTTGGACAAACTAGCTAGTCATCATTCCTATTACTTCTTAGATGGGTTGTCGGGTTACTATCAAATCACAATTGCACCCGAAGATCAAGCAAAGACGACTTTCGCTTGCCCATTCGGAATGCTCGCTTTTTGACGAATGCCATTTGGGCTTTGCAATGCTCCAGGAATATTCCAAAGATGTATGCTCTCAATATTTTCCGACATGATCGATAAATTCCTTGTGGTCTTCATGGATGACTTCTCTATATATGGAGACTCATTTGACGAATGTTTAAAAAATCTCAAAGAGGTGCTAGCTCGATGCGAAGAGACAATATTGACCTTAAGTTGGGTATAGAGCCACTTCGTGGTTCAGAGTGGCCTAGTTCTTGGGCATTTGATTTCGGAGAGGGGGATTGAGGTCGATAAGGCCGAAATTGATGTCATTGAAAAGCTACCACCTCCTCCCTCAACGTGAAAGACGTGAGAAGTTTCCTTGGGCATGCCGGTTTTTATTGGCGAATTATAAAAGATTTCTCGAAAATTACCCGCCCTTTATGCCGATTTTTAAGCAATGATGTCCCTGTTGAATTCGGTGAGGCTTGTGAGGAAGCTTTCATGTCGATTAAGAGAAGTCTTGTATCCGCTCCCATCGTAATAGCTCCCGATTGGAGTTTGCCTTTCGAGATTATGTGTGATGCTTCAAATGAGGCGGTGGGGACCGTTCTTGTCCAACGAGTGGACAAGTTTTTGAGGGTGGTGTACTATACGAGTTTAATGCTCAATGATGCCCAAAAGAATTACACGAAAACCTAAAGGGAGCTCTTGGATGTGGTGTTTGCTCTTGAGAAGTTTCGATCTCATATTATTGGATCACGAGTCATTGTCCATAGTGATCACGCCGCTTTGCGCTATTTGTTCTCCAAGCTCCAAGCTAAACCTCGCCTCATCCGTTGGATCCTCTTGCTCCAAGAGTTCGATATTTAAATTAAAGATCGTAAGGGTTGCGAGAATGCAGTGGCCGACCACCTTTCAAAGATGATCACGAATGGTGGGGAGGGGATAGCTATAGGAGAAAACTTGCCTCATGAAGACTTATTTGAAGTGGCCCAAGCACCATGGTATGCCAATTATGCGAACTACTTGGCAAATGGTGACCTTCATCCGGATATGAGTTGGCAAGAGAGGAAGCGTTTCCTTGCTAAGTGCCAAAGCTTCTATTGGGATGATCCCTTCATGTATAAAGTGGGAAAGGACGGGATGATTAGAAGACGTGTCCTCGAGAATGGAATGCAAGATTTCCTAAAATTTTGTCACTATCACCAAACCGGGGGCCACTTTGGAGGAAGAAATACGACCCTTAAGAGTTTGAGTGGGTGTTTTTATTGGCCATCACTACATTATGATGCTCAAGTTCATGTTCAAACATGTGATAGATACCAACGCACGGGGAGTATCCTAAAGAGGAACGAAATGCCCTTGGTGGGAAACTTGGTAGTTGAGATATTTGATGTTTGGGGGATTGATTTCATGGGGCCATTTCCCAAATCGGTGGATGGACACGAGTATATTCTTGTGGGGGTCGATTATGTGTTGAAATGGGTTGAAGCTATCCCCACAACTAAGAATAATGCCGAGGTGGTGGTTAGGTTCGTAAGAGAGAATATTTGTGCTTGTTTTTGCTTCTCGAGAGTGATTATAAGTGATGGTGTTAGCCATTTTTACAATAAGCTATTAGAGAAGCTCATGAAAGTCTATGGGATGGTGATGGTGATCAAGCACAAGATAGCTACACCATATCACCCCTAAACATTGGGGCAAGTTGAGACGAATAACAAGCAAGTGAAGAGCGTGCTTGAGAAGATGGTGCAACCTAATCGAAAGGATTGGTCAAGGAAGTTGAGTGATGCCTTGTGGGCCCTTAGGATGGCCTACAAAATGGTTCTAGGCACGAGCCCTTATCATTTGGTCTTTGGCAAATCTTTTCACTTACCCGTTGAAATTGAGCATAAAGCGTTTTTGCCAATGAAAGCCGCGAATATGGATTTAAAGGAGGCCGGTCTTGAAAGGATGTTGCAAGTGGAGGAGTTGGATGAGCTTCGGAACGTTCAATATGACAATGCTTACATCTATAAGGAGAGGACGAAGCGAACTCATGACGAGAGTTTAGTGCCGAAAGAGCTTCAAGTTGGTATGCCCGTCTTGCTCTACAATTCCCATTTGGCCCTACATCCCGGCAAGTTGAAATCTAAATGGATGGGGCCCTATACAATTGGGGAGGTCAGTCCGAGTGGGGCGGTAACCTTGATCGAACCCAAGACTCAAGAACGATTCCAAGTCAATGGCCATCGCGTCAAGCCCTATCGTCACGACTTTCTCTTGCCGCCCGATAAAGAAGTGCTTGATTTGGTCGACCCTCCCATCTCAACCTCCACACAACCAAGAAGGGAGTTCGTCAAGCTAGTGACGTTAAACAAGCGCTTATTGGGAGGCAACCCATGCTCTTTTCGCTTACTTCTTTTCTTTGCATATTTCTCGTGTTTTTTATTTTTGTGTGGTTGCCTTTTATAGTGTTTTGTTTCCTGAATTCAACCTTGCATAGATATAAATCAAAAATAAAAAACATGATCAATTCTAAAAAATAAAATAAAAAGATTTATTTTTCTTAACCCGTTTCACGTGTTGTATTGCACTGGTATCTAATAATTACTATTAAATAATTTTATATTATCACATTTAAATTAATTTTATGAATAATTTTTAATTGCATAATTATAAAAACTCAAGAGATATCATATTCTCAACCTATATCGTATTGTATCGGCATCCAATCACTAACTATTTATTAATATTAAGCAATTTTATATTTTTATATTTAAATTAAATTCGTTAATAAATTTTAGGTACATACTTATATTATCTTGCAAATAACTTTAGTTAATTTATTTAGATTATTTGAAATTCTATGAATATAATTGTTTGAACTATTATTATATATATAACTTATTTATATTATTTTCATAATTAAGTTTTTCTTGCAATGATGATTATATAATACATTTAATTTTTATAATTATAGATAAATTTTTATATTTGTACATTAGGAAAAAACTTAATATTAGGATTGGAAGAAGCCCATCGTATTATTATATAATTATATTAGAGAATTTATGGAATTTTATATAGTTATTAATTAGTAATCATTTTAAGAATTCATATGGAATGTTGAACATGATTTTTTAGGAAACATTAAAAATTATGAGTTATTATCTTAAAAAATAATTAACACTATTGAGAGTTGTTTTAAAATATGAGTTCACGGAATGTATAAGATGATTTTTAAGAAATTGAATTAATTAGTCATTATTATTCAGGAAATATAATTAATGTTGTTACATTTTTAGTAAATAATTTTTTGTAAGTTAGAAAATATTATATAAGAGATCCAATATGCTAATTAGGATAGAGTGAGGATAAATAAGAAAAAAAAAATATTATAATAGGCAAAATAATAAATTTTAGGCTATGATGACACATAAGCAACTGAAGTAACACATTTTATATTTGGCAGACAAAATATGGGAAGGAGACAAATAGGCTAGGGTATTTTATATTGGTAAAACTTGTATGAGATCGGTCTCATGTTATGAGACCAATTTTAACCCAAACCAATACAGTTCGACCCACCCCACCTGCCTATAATAAGAAAAAAATAAGTCGACATTAGTCTTGTCCCCACCCCTCTATTTCTCTTTCCACTCTCTCTATCTCTCTCCCTCTCTCTATCTCACCTATCTACTCATGATTATACACATCACCACGAACTAACTCTCTCCCACAAAAGGGCATAAGGAGGTGACGAATGGGGTTGTATTAGGGGGATGATGGAACTTGGTCCCGATTGGGAATCTGCGTGAGGGTTTTCCAATTGGTCGTGGGTTCGGGCTAGGTTGTATTAGGTGGTGGTTGTGGTGGTCATGGGTTTCCGGTGCGAGGGTCTTGTAATTGGGATTCGGGATTCAAGATTCAATTACCTCATTTTTGTTTGGATAAATGGAATTATGAAATTAATGGGAATTGTAAGTTTTTTTTGGTCGCAAATCAGGAGATGTAGTGTAGATTTATTCAAGATGATCTCCATGAAAAAAATTATCGTGGCCCTTTAAAGATTTATACTAGCTGGATCCTTGTCAGGTAAAAAAAAGTCGTCTAGATATGTGAAAAACTTAGCACTCTCTTTTGAGAAACTCGGCCCCCTTCAATCAGTATGAATTAATTCCCCTTAATTTCTTGTTTGATTTGAAACAAGTTGTTTTGTATTATGCTTCTTCCTTAGATATCACTTTTTTGTTGCTAATCCTGGATTTCTTTCATGTACAAAGAAACCGCTATCTGATGATCGTTTAGATTTTCTTCTTTTCACATGTATTTGAGGTTTTCTACGTATTTAGTTGGCTTTGCAATTGGCTTCTACATATCCTTTTTGTTTGACATGTTTGTGGAATTTAATATTATTTTGTAAAAATACTAATGGATATCTCAGCACTTAATTGATTGGGGTATAAATGTTGTACAATCATTAAGATAACCTATTTTCTATTTGTATATTTATGTGAATTTGTCAAAAAGTTGTATTGGAACAAACCGCAGTTGGTGAAATATATTTAAGTGGACCCTAGTGGATCAAGCCTGAAACCTATATTTGAATTGTATAGGTTTTCCATCTAGTAAAATTATATACCTATATTTGAATACAAATATGTGTGTATGTCTGTGCGAGCGTGATTGTGGTGTTGTGTTTGCAGGCTCTGAAGGTTAAGGAGGTGCTAAAAAAGGCGCAAGTGGATAATGAAAATGAGAAGCTTATACGCTAGGGTAGGTATTGAATTGAGAAAAAGGGAGATACACAAGTTCTTTAAGAAACGGGGTAAAAGGTAATAATAAAAAGGAGAAATTCAAAAATGGAGACCAATCCTCATAAATTCAAAAATGGAAACCAATCCCGAGAAATTCAACAATGATATTTATTGCGTTTTGGTTTTAGAATTTATGTTAGTTTAGTGGTGCTAGTGTCGTTCCACGAGCAGAGACACTTACATTGGGATTGCCAAAATTCTCTTAGGGTAAGTTCCTTGAGACATGATGCAACTCTCCACCATGTTCGGATCATTATGAGTCCGTTTCGGCAGTGGAGCATTAGGGGTGACGATGGTCTGTCATCTTGCACAAGAACAGGACCATGAAGTGGTGAGTACAGGATCTTAATGAATGAATATTGTGAAACTATTCTTATAGGGAGTTTGTATGAGGGTGAGGAAGGTATCCACCAAATTTCATTACCAGACGGTTCCGTTTGAGTATCAAACAATGTGAAGACTCGAGACATGGAAGTTCAATTTCTTGGTCATTTTTCTTGGCATTGAGGAGTTATACATGTTTTATCATAAACAAGATGTATGTTTTGCTTACAAATTCCTATTTAATATTTACAAAAAAATTTCATTGATAAGCAAATGGAGTTTAGATATGTGAGATATTGGGTTTACTTCTATTATTGTCTTCTTCATTCTACATGTTATATAGCTAGGTTTCGTTGTCTTAATCATTTTTTACAAGAATTAGAGTATACATTGTTTGGCTTTCTAAATTAGAAAATTGAAATATTCAGTTCATTCTAATCTACACTATGTACTTAATATCACAAAATAAGGTTAAATCATCATATATTCTTATTTTTAAACATCTATGCTTTTTTCTAATATATAATTAATAGATAATTAAAGTATCATAAAAAGTCATTAAAGTATCAAACTATATGGTTAAAGTGTCAAAACTTTGTGATGATTGATTTCTATGTTTTACAGTCACAATTTTTTAGGATTGGTTGTTACGTATCACAAAATGTAGTTAAAGCATTACAAAATATAGTTATGGTATCACATGTTTTGTATAAACTATTGTTACAAAATAGAAATACGAAAAGGAAATTGGTACTGAACTGTACTACAGTTCTTACAAAATCTAGAACCAAAACTGGAATACAGATAAAACAAAAGTTAACACCTTCTTGAATCGGTTTAGAATGATCAACAAGTCAAGGCGAGAAAGATTTCTTTCCGCAAGACAAATACGCATTGCTGACGGAACTGGCGTAATGTCCCCAAAGATACAACGACTTAATGCCTTTGAAGTAGTAGCACACCAAACTTCAAAGTTCCAACGAACTTGAAAAGTGTGAAACCGAGCATAAAATTTCGAAATAATTTCTTGAAGCTTTAGTGCAGAAAATATGCAGAATGAAGTTAATTCAGTGTATTCTGCCTAAAACTTCTGATTCTATATTTATAGACTTCACCTTGTAGGGGTTGAAGATTTGAAAAGGATGGGGAGAGTCCTAAGTCCTAAGTCAATGTTCAAGATCCAAAGACAAGGCCAAGGCCTAGTCTCAAGCCCACAGTTACAACTAACTAGAGCATGGGCTTAATCACATGATATTTAATACAACTTCCCCTTAACTTATAAAGTGTATAAATTTTCCTTACATTTTCAATGTGGGATTTTGTACACTTCCCTTTTTCAAATGGCTAACTTACATAATTTATTTCTCGCTCACTGAAAACCAGTTTTGAGAAAATAAATATACTACGATTATCTACTCAATATGTAGAATAATATTATAATATTTAATTCTACGTGAATTAAATATTTAGCCATCATAATTAGTCTCAAAAAAACTATTTTTTCAACAATCCCCTACATGAGTGAAAATCAATGCATGTATGTATGCAAACTCTTATGCTCAATAATCATAAGTCGTTATTGCATCGGGATAGGTAGTTTGTGGCTTTGAATCGTCCATAGTAACTATCATCGAATATGCTAGTGGCATAGTGGACTTGATGCCTTGAACTATTCCCCCGTAGTGCATATCAAGACAATGATAATTACACAATAAAATCTTAACACATTTATGTTCTAAATTTATGTCCATTTTGGCCATGGACATCACTTTGGATTCATAAGTGTTTACATTTTGAAGCGGCCCTCACTTCACACTTATATAGGTGACCTCCTATCAAAAGTATCCTGATATACTTTACCTTCAAAGGTTTGGGATTCATTAAAAAGTCTTTATACTTTAACCTTACCACAATTCTCAGGTAAATTCACTTAGATTGCTTTTCAGGGATGATTCGAAAATTTAACTTGTTCCAAGTGCTCAACTAAATTTCCATAGTTTAGTTTTCCCATTTAACCATGTTCATGGGATCTCCATTCATCAAGATTGGGTTACCACTATGGTCATTATTTAGTTTTGTGGATTTTAAACACATTCCCTCTAACAAGTTTCTCAATTGATCTCAATTAAGCCCTTTCGTGAGAGGGTCAGCGATATTATCTTGTGACTTAACATAGTCAATAGATATTACTCCATTTGAGAGCAATTGTCTAATGGTGTTATGTCTTCGACGAATATGTTGAGATTTTCCATTATACATACAACTTTGTTCCCTTCCAATAGATGCTTGGCTATCACAATGTATCAACATAGGTGGCACAGGCTTACTCCAACATGGAATATCTTCCAAGAAGTTACAAAGCCATTCTGCTTCTTCACCAGCTTTATCTAAATCTATAAACTTGGATTCCATGGTGGATCGAGCTATAAAAGTTTATCTCGTAGACCTCCACAAAACTGTCCCACCTCCAATACAAAGATATATCCACTAGTGGAGTGATAATCTTTCGAATCTGAAATCCAACTAGCATCACAATATCCCTCAAGTCTGGCTAGGTATCTTGAATAATATAACCCATAGTCCATTGTGTATTTTAAATACATCAATACCCTTTTCATGCTTACCAATGCTCGTGGCTAGGATTGCTTATATACCTACTCAGTTTATTCACGGGATAGGCTAAGTCAGGTCGTGTACAATTCATTAAGTACATTAGACTTCCTATATCCGAGCATACTCTAACTGAGCAATTGGTTCAGTCTTGTTAGCTACTAGATTTATCATTAGATCAATGGGCGTCCTACTAGATGGACCCTCGTAGGCATTGGATTTCTTGAGCACTTTCTCAACGTAATGAGATTGTGATAAAATAATTCCTTTTTGAGTTTTTTTGATTTTAATCCCAAGGATTACATCAGCAACTCCCATATCTTTCATGTCAAAATATCATTTTAGTATTCTCTTAGTATTCATGATTACATCATGATTACTGCCCATGATCAACATGTCATCCACATATTGACACACAATAACATATGCATTTGATGTTCCTTTAACACAAACACATTTGTCACATTCATTAATTTTAAATCCATTTGACAACATAATTTCGTCAAACTTCATATGCATTGTTTTGGAGCTTGCTAAGTCCATACAAAGACTGAATTAGTTTGCGCACCTTTTTATCTTCACCGGGTGCTAAAAATCCTTCAGGTTGATCCATATATATTTCTTCTTCTAATAACCCATTAAAAAATGCAGTTTTCACATCCATTTGATGAATCTCTAGATTGTGCAGAGCAGCAATCGCAGGAAGTACTTTAATGGATGTTATCCTTATTACCGGTGAGTATGTGTCAAAGAATTCATCATAACCTTTTCTTTGTTTAAACCCTTTTGCAAACAAACAAGCTTTAAACTTATCAAAGGTTCCATCTGCTTTCAGTTTCCTTTTCAGGATCCACTTACAGCCCAGGGTCTTACAACCAGGTGGTAGATCAACTAATTCCCAAGTGTGATTTTGCAATATGGACTCCATTTCACTATTATAGCTTCTTCCCAGAGCGGTGCTTCTGGTCTGGATAGAGCTTCCTTAATGGAATTTGGCTCATCATCCAACAAGTACATGATAAAATCAGGTCCAAAAGCTTTGCAGTCTTTACCCTTTTTCCATGTCTTGGTTCATCACTATTTGGTTTTAAACCACATGCAGTTTTATACATTCTTTTGTTAGAACCAGATTCTGTCTTATCTTTACACGGAGAGATATTTTCAAGAAATATCGCATTTCTCGACTGAATCATAGTACCTTCAGAAATCTCAGGATTTTCTGATTTGTGTACTAAGAAACGATATGCCATACATTTGTATGCATATCCGATAAAAATACAGTCGACCGTCTGTGTTTTGATTCTCATTTTCTTTGGTTTAGGCACAACGACCTTTGCCAAACACCCCCACACTTTTAGGTATTTATAAAAACGTTACGACTTTTCCAAAGTTCATAAGGTGTCTCATTTTTACCTTTAAGTTGTATTTTATTTAAAACGTAGTGTGCTGTCAAAACAGCTTCCGCCCACATGTTTTTGGGTAAACCCGAGTTAATCAACATGTTATTTATCTCCCTTTAAGAGTTCTATTTTTTCATTTAGTGATGCCATTAAGCTTTGGTATATATGGCACCATCGTTTGATGTATTATACCCCACTCAGCAAATAATTGTTCAAGCGGACCTAGATATTCACCGCCTCTATCACTTCGGATTATTTTAATCCTTTTGCCAAGTTGATTCTCTACTTCAGTTTTAAATCTTTTGAAAGTTTCAAGAGCTTCATCTTTGCTTCTTAACAAATATAAGTGGCAAAACCTTGTGCAATCATCAATGAACATAATAAAAAACTTTTTTTAACCTCTAGTTTGCACAAATTTGAGATCACATGTATCAGTGTGAATCAAACTTAGAGGTTCGTTGCATCTTTCCACCAAATGGAATGGTAATTTAGCCATTTTTGTTTCAATACAAATCTCACATCTACTTTGTGAATCAATTCTTATGTTTGGTAACAAACCCAAATTCATAAGTCTTTTTATTGCATTTAGGTTAACATGTCCTAACCTATACCTAATATGCCATAAATCAGAACACTCAAGCAAGTAAATTGAATTAGATGCATTATCATTCATACTTGAAGAGTTTACATGGCGAGTAGCCATTACATTCAGTTACAATCCTTTGTCTAGATAACCCCTACCTAAGAAATGTCCAAACTTTCTTAACCCAAATTTCTTAGCTTCAAAGACTAACTTAAATCCATACTCAACCAGCTGTGATCCAGATACTAAATTTTCACGGATGTCTAGGACAGCAGCACTTCCTTTAGCAGTAGCTCTTTTCTAGAAGTTAACTTAAGAGCAACATTTTCAATTCCAACCACTTCCGACGAGGATAATTCCCCATATGGAGCTTATGACCCGTTGAAATAGTGTAGTTGCAAAACACATCCATGTCAGAACAGACATGTAGAGTGGCACCAGTATCAATGTACCACTCTCTTGGGTTATCAACCAAATTGGCTTCAAACACTACAACTGACATATCAAACTCAGTCAGTTCAACTAGTTCAGGAGCAACAAGATGAGAACTTGATTGTCCCCGGTACTGCCCATTATTCTTTTTGGGCTTCTTACAATATTTTGCCATATGGTTTGGCTTGCCACAATTATGACAATTTCCAGTAAACTTCCAAACCTTGGAAACTTGCTTGCCTTTGTTGTTTTTAGCATTAGTCACTTTTCTTTTAAAGAACCTGCCTTGCTCCAGCAGATTAATACGAGCCTCCATTGGAGATCGGCTTATCTTATTCTCAGATTTTTGATTGTCTTCTTTAATATGAGGTTTGACAATCAACCTCTCAAGTGTCATCTCCTTTGTCTTATGTTTGAGGTAATTCTTGAATTCTTTCCAACCCAAAGGTAACTTCTTAATCACATAAGCTACCTGGAATGATTCACTTAGGGACATGCCCTCAGCATGAATATCATGCAAAATCAGTTGGAACTCCTGGACTTGAGAGATGACAGTCTTTGAATCGACCATCTTGAAGTCCAAAAAATTTCCAACAATGAACTTTTTAGCTCCAGCATCTTCAAACTTGTACTTTGTGTACAAAGCATCCCAAAGTTCCTTGGCAGTCTTCACAGCACTGTACACATTGTACAGTCCATTGCTCAGTCCATTAAAGACATGGTTTCATCAAAGGTAATCACCTTTGCCCCAAGCATCATACGCAATACGTAAGTTAACATTGACTTCGTTTTGCGTAACAAAAGGTTGATCCTCCTTCAAATATCAAGCCAGACCCAGAGTGGTTTGATAGAAAAACAACTTTTATTGCCATCCCTTGAAATCAAGACCATTGAATTTTTCAGGTCTTTCAGCATGAACGTTGGCAGCAGGGATAACAACATTTTGAACAAAGGTTATTGTTGCTTCGGCAGTGTTCGTCGGTTGTTGATTGATATTCTACATGAGTTCAGTAACAAAACAGTATTTGTCTTGCGATTGTTACAAAATAAAAATACAAAAAGTAAACTGCTACTGAACTGTACTGCAGTTCTATAAAAGCTAGAACCAGAACCAGAAAATAGATAAAACAAAAGCTAACACCTTGAATCGATTTAGAATGATCAATAAGTCAAGGTGAGAAAGATCTCTTTCCGCGAGATAAATACGCCCCGTGTAATGCTGACAAAATTGGCGTAATGTCCCCAAAGATACAACGACTTAACGCCTTTGAAGTAGTAGCACACAAGACTTCAAAGTTCCAATGAACTTGAAAAGTGTGAAAGTGAGCACAAAATTTTAAAACAATTGTTTGAGGCTTTAGTGCAGAAAATATGCAGAATGAAGTTGATTCAGTGTATTCTGCCCCACAACTTCTAAGTTTATTTATAGACTTCACCTTGCAGGGGTTAAGAATTTGAAAAGGATGGGGCAGCTGCAATTAGTTGCTTTAATTCTTCACCACAACAACGACCTCCATTATCACAGCTTTGAGACTTCTCAAATGCTGCTGATGAAGTTGAGAAGACATGGTTCGAACCCATCTTCACTTGAACATCTTAATGGGTCGAGACCATTCTCCTTGGAGAGTCCAAAAATTAAAATTGAATTGGTTCAAAACCAATCTCATATAGCCCAAGAGAGTCACATGGCCCAAAGAGTCATAAGTCCTAAGTCAATGTTCAAGATCTAAAGCCAAGGCCTAGGCCCAAGGTCACAGTTACAACCAACTAGAGCATGGTCTTAATCACATGATGCTCAATATAACTTCCTCTTAACTTATAAAGTGTATAAATTTCCCTTACATTTTTAATGTGGTATTTTATACACTTTCCATTTTCAAATGGCTAACTTACATAATTTATTTCTCACTCACCGAAAATCAGTTTTGAGAATATAAATATACTACGATTGTCTACTCAATACATAGAATAATATTATAATATTTCATTCTGCGTGAATTAAATATTTATCCATCAAAATTAGCCTCAACCAAACTAATTTCCCAACAATTATAACACAATATATTTTATATAAAAATATTACAAAATATAGTTAATGTATCACAAAAGGTAATTAAAATATTAGAAAATGTTGTTACAGTCTCATATATTTCCGATATCTAATTTGTATTCTTAGATTTCTATATATTTTTTACTATATTTGTTAAAGTATCACAACATATTGTTAAAATCTCACGAAACATAACTAAAGTGTCACAAGTCTTCGATGTATAATTTATTTGTTTAATTCTATATTTTTGTTACAATACGTATTCAAAAATGTTACTAGAGTATACCAAAATATAGTTAAAGTATTACAAAGTATCGTTAAAGTATCACAAAAGATTGTGTTATTGTCATATATTCCTCTTTATTTAAATGTTGATGTAATTGTGTCTATTTGTTCGAGAGACGTGAGAATTTGGCGGTTGGGATTACATTATGTATCACTGATTATAGTAAAAATATTACAACTTCATCTAAAAATATCACAATTTCAGGTAAAAATATGTATATCATTGTTGTATATAAAAGTGCTATAAATCACAGTAAAAGTATCACACATCAAGCTAAGAGTATCACAACTTAAGTCAAATATAACCAAATATAGTTAATGTATCAATAGATAGTTGAGTATCACAAAGTGTACTTGAAAATATAGCTAAAGTACTACATATTTCGAATCTTTGTTTTCTATTTTTACATATATATTCTATTTTATAATATATTGTTAGAGTATCACAAAATGTTATTAAAATTTCATAAAACATAGTTAAAGTATCACACTTTTCTTATATTTAATTTCTATTTTTAGGTTTATATATTTTTATAATAGGTCGTTAAAGTATCATTAAAGGTTATTGCAGTATCACAAATTATTATTAGAGTATCATAAACTATAGTTTAGGTATTACATGTTTCTGATATTTTTACTATATGTTGTTAAAGTATAACAAAAAGTTGTGGAAATATTACAAAATATATTTAATTTATTACAACATTAAATCTCAAGTGTTCATAAAATAGAAGATTATATCATGTAAAGTTTTGAATAGCATAACAAAATTATCATCTTCCTTTTAGTCAAAATCTTACAGTTACAAATCTATACTGCTGAAAATTTTTAATCCACATTTTTTTATCACATCTATATGTTTTGCACCAAATAGTCAAAGTATCGCAAAATTTAATTAAAATATCAAAAAATATAGGTAAAGTATCACAAAATATCAAATGAGTTCGTGAGAGAGAAATCAGTATGTTTCTGCAAATCGACTCACACCATGAACATCTATTGAATATTCCAAATGTTTTCTAACATAATGGCAATGCATATTGTAAGAATACACATAACAATCAATCATGTGAATGTACATATGACTTTTCCAAGAAGAATCAAATGAAACAGAAATATTGTTTTGAATCTGTAGTTTCATAATAAAGGTACATGGTATTACCACAACTCGAAATATCATATATATAGTTTCTAATAAGTGAGAAATCTGAAATCATATTAAATTTTGACTATAAAAAATATAATCAAGATAGAAATAATAGTTGTACAAACAAAATCAACCAATGTACAATAATTAATAGTTGTACAAACAAAATCAACCAATGTACAATAATTAAAGCTAGAGATTAAACTACTTTAGATCCCGCAGGTAGTCTACAATTTCAATAATCTTACTTTTGCCCAACTAAATGCAACACCAAGGCACCCCCACAGAATTCAATCGGACAAATTAATTCACACGAATTTTTTATACTATAGATCAAAGTAGAAAATGGAGAGACAAGTCGAGAGTTAGACTCACGCTGCAACTCAATAATTTTCTCTAAAATTGGAGTGCAGATTCCAGCAACAACGCAAATGGAAAAAAATAAAAAATGAAAAGGTCACCTTCTCGATCTTTTGACACAAACGGGAAAGAAAAAGTTAAAAAAAAAACTCAACTTTTCAATCTTCAAGCATAGACACTGATTCAAAAATTAAAATTGGTAAAATGTAGATTTCACCAAGAAAGGTGGAACGGCGGTGACCGATAAAAATTTAATACGGCAAACCATTGTAATCCCGGGTTCAATGTGGATAGGGTAGTAACTTTCACCAGCGATCTATGGATGATGAGGGTCTTGGGTTGTGAATTCGACTTTTAATTTTTAAAGAGTATGACAAGGCGAATCAGATGATATATGCATTACTAAGTTACGCCGTCGATGAATGGTTGCAACCGTGGTAGAAGGTGGCGGCGTTGACAAGAAAAGTGGGGAGAGAGAGAGGTGGGGAAAAAGAGGAATAATACGTATAAGGATTCCTTCTATTTTGTTTTATTAGTAATTATGGGCGGGTGGGTTGTATGGGTTGGGATGGGTCAAGTTATGAATATGGTAAAAAGTAGTTTTATAGTATGAGACCGGTTTCACAAGAGACTTACTTTTTTATATTAGTGTATAGAGTGAATAATAAGAGAAGGAAATGTGAAAACTGATGTATATTCCAAATCTTTATTTTCAAGTATTATTCACGAATAAATATAATCAACCCACTTGAAAAGTGCATTCATATTGAAATTATTGTAAAAAAATATACCGGGTTCCAGTGAGAATAGGTTCTGTTAGAAATGATAATGAATTCTAACCATTATAACTAATAGGAAAATTCTCATATGATCCTAAAACATAATTACATTTTCCATATAATCCTATAAATCTTTTTATTCCCATGTAAGACAGACATATCCCATATAATCTTAATTATATATGGGACTGACAAAAGTGCCCCGATTGAAAGCAGAATAGCCACAACGATATGTAAGGTAACCGAGAGTGATTCATGCCATTGTCGAACGAGAGCAGTTTCGATCCCTTCGTTTGAATTAAATGTCCGATAAGAGATTCACGAAGCCCGAAAACACGGTTTTGATAAACCTTTTCATCAATAGTAAACGAAAAGAATTCACCCTTCTTCACCAGAGGGGAGAGTGAAGCTTTGTCGGCCATTATTTGAGAGTAAGTGGGCTGTGTAGCGATCCAGGGTTTGACGGCCGAGGGTTGGACCGGCTGCGAGATACAGTTCCGAAAGGGACCGTTTGTGCTGCAGCAGCAGCCATCGTGCCATACGGCTGTTGGAAATCTGAACCTGGAGCATCGGCCGCGAGCTTGCCATAAGTTTGCTGAAAGCTGATCCTGGAGCAGCTTGCGATGCCAGAACGTGCACTATATTGGTGCCACCAGGATTCGAGAGGTTATAAGCCGACAATAAATTCGACGGGGCCCAGAAAGGCAGCAAGGCAGGGGGTGTTGCGGTTAGGTTAGCCGGAGACGAGACATCCGCAAATGTACCTAACTGTCGAGGCCCTTCAACGGTAGGGTATGTGAACGGAATAATTTGCATCGTGGTATTCTATATCGTCCGATGAGCGGAACTTGGGCGGAAAGTCGTCGCTGTCATTAAGGGAGGAGCAGTCGCAACGGGTAGCTAAGTAACGTGAAACGTAGCGGGCCTCTCTGGAATGGGCCCGGTGGAGCGGTGAGTATCGCAGCATACTTACGATGAGGCCCAGAGAATGAGGAGAAGCCATGAAATCGGAGTTTAAAACCGGAGATGATAGCGACGCGTCGCTTGACGGAACAAGATTTGCGGCAACCAACGGATCGGAGGCCCCGAGGGCGATGTTTAAAACGAAATATCTTGGATCAGTAGACCTTAAAGAGTTTTGCACAGCAAGTAAGGGCTAGGGAACCCTACCCGCTGGAATATCTCCAAAAAAGAATTTCGGAGGGGCAGTCGAGTGAGGGCTTGTGAAGGCCAATGACTTCGTCGTCGCTGCAAAAGATCTGGCAGAACTAAACGGCGGCGCTGTAAATGTGGGAGAAAAAACCTTGGTTGGTGGAACTTGAGCGGAACTCGAAGAGCCGAGCATGTGGAACCCAGCGGAACCCTTGTTTGGTGGATCGTGTTCGGGACATGAAGAACCGAGCGCGAGGGTCCGATCGGTCGTGTGGGCGAGAAGATGGCCGAAAATCTGGCCGACGAATGGCAGAACCGTAGCGAAGAAGTCGGAGAAATTTTATTTCATTTTTCTCATCTTTCATATCGCTAGAAATACTTCAGCTTGAAGCAATTTGAAGCCGCACAACATGCAACACGTTCAATGCACTAGAAATTGATGAAGTTTATGGATGGGATGAGCCGATTTCCATTCCCGATGCGTAGCCATATCTGTGATGTTTGCTACTTATATTCTTGAAGATTCAGATTTGGATGGGGCTTTTTATCGAACACGTTGTAAGCACTTGGAGGGATGGAACTTTGAAGTGCAAATTTAGTTGGCCAATCCGTTCGAGCTTTAGAATCACAAAACCACCCGGCTAAAACCCCAATTTGACAATATACTGAGTGAATTTTTAAGCGTAGTACCTCAAACACGAGCCCTAGCTAGGGTGGCGGAAGAGGGACAAATACATGGTTTCATCTTGTTCCGATCAGAGTCTTCATGTTTTATTTGTTCCTTTTTGAATGTGTTAAATTTACAGCAGAAAAGTTTTGTTTTTTATGTTCTTTACATGCATTTTAGTATATTTGTTGGCACCCACTTTTATATATTTTTTATTTTTAACTACTTTATAGAACGGGTTTAAGAAAATCCATTCTAGATATCGTACTTTATAGAATGGATTTACCAAAACTAGTTCTAAGAATTACACTAATCTATGATGGGTTTTGAAAAGCCATTGTAGATATCATACTTTTTTTGTCTTTTCAAAATCTGTTCTACATATCATACTTTCTAGAATGTCTTTTGAAAATCCGTTCTAAATATCATTTTCTAGAACGCCTTTTCAAAATCCGTTCTAAATATCATATTTTCTAGAATGCCTTTTCAAAAAACGTTCTAGAAAATCACTTTTAGAACGGGTAAATATATTTTCTTGAGTAGTTATCGAGCTATTCTAGAAAGTTCGACTTTATAGTACAGTTTGATCTATAACACCGTAAGAACCGTTCTAAATTAGCGAAAAAGGCATTCCAGATTGCTATTTCTGCAATAGTGCATTAGTCTAGTGAAGTCTTTTAGGTTGTCCAAATAAATGGTTAGAGGCTACCAAAATATCAGTGCAACTAGTGTTGATTTAAAAACCTATAAAAGAGACTTACTAGCATATATTTCAGGGGCTGATGCCCAATTTGTTATTTAAGAAATGTTATAAAAGACAAGAAATTAGTTCAATATTCTACTTTGATTAGGAACTAGATGAGCACTACTGCAGAAAGCAGTTTTTATGGCGGTTTTGGAACCACCATAGAAAGCAGGGCCATTGTTGTTTTGGCGGTTTTTGAACCACCGTTAAAACTGCCGCTTTTTACGGTGATTTTTGAACCGTCGTAAGACTGCCGATTTTCACGGCGGTTCTTGAAAATACCTTATAGAAAGTCTATTTTCAGAACGGATTTACGGCGGTTCTTGAAAATACCTTCTAAGAAGTATATTTTCCAGAACGAACATTGAAAAATACCTTTTATAAAGTAGTAAAAAAAATTTTAAAAAAATAAATGAAAGAAGTGCACCAAAATAATGAAAGCAAGAATTTTGCAACATAACCAAAACCATTAGTACCCTAATCTTAGATAGAAAATTCCCACTTTCTCGCGCATTAAATAAACCCAAATCCCTAATTCACTCCGAAAGAATCAAAATTTTGTGGTACGAAGGACTTGCATGGACTCGTTGTTTCTACCGGTTTCGATTGGCCGATCTAATGCCGCGTGGATGATTTGGCGCAGCCGTTGATCGAAAGAGTTTGGCTTTTCGAGGGAATGTGGGGGTGGAGATGGAGACCGGCCTCGAGCATTTTGAGATTTCTTTTCTGTCATGATTCGTATTCTTCTTGGTCGGTGAAATATGAAGCTTTGAATTGTTGTAATAGCTCGAGTGGAAGAACGATTGATTCTGTTCTTCTCCCGACCTACACCAAACAGATTAACAAGTCTGTGTTATAAATAATTTAATTAAATGCCCATCTTTATAGGAATAGAAACATGAATGAAATAAGCAAAAAGAAACTCTGTTCTACTAAGAAAATATGGGGTAAAAATAAAAATAAATAAGCAATAAGAAGACAACACATACACACAGTCTCCCTCGCTAGAGATTTAGGATTTCCGAGGCCCCGGGGTTGCTTATTAATCTCAGATTCACAGCAATTTACAACAGCAGAAAGCATATGCTTCACTCCATCTAGACACCGCACCATGATCTTTACCGGAAATCAAATACTCCATCACTGTGTAAAAATAAAGTGAAAATTTAATTCTTCAAGATAAGCACAAATATAGCACTATTTCCACATTAACCCAAAAAAATCTAGCCACAAGCCAGAATTAATGTATAAATTGGGGATCCATCATAAATTCTCAAGCGGTTGCAAAAGAGTGGAATGTGTTTCAATTGGCACAAAATTGTCGACGAGCTAAAAATGTGAATTTCTTATTTGTTTAAGCAGGAAAAAGAAAATGAAAGAATATCCAATGGCACTATTATATTGGGATTTACAGCTTCTCATTTCGGGGAAAAACTGTGAAACCAATTAAATGTCTATGATTCTAGCATTTTCTACATTTAAATAAATTAATCAGCAAGGATCCTAATAAAGAATCATCACAAATCCAGAAAAACAGCAATAACATACTGAATCACATTCTACCAACCTAAAAACCAGAAGACGTGACATTGAAATATTTGCATGCATCTCACTTCGGCACATGAAATTTAAATTAAATCGATATATAAAAAGCACCAATCTTAGCATGCACTGATCCAAGCGGTATACCCGCCGAAAATTTAAAATTCTGTTTGTCTTTGATTTCATAACACATTAAATCCAAAAGCTTCTTCAGCAATATCTCAATCAAACAAATCCACACAATCAAAAACAATGAAATCACACACACACTGATTTACTCTTCCTCATGTAGGTCAATTCTGTCCATCTCACTGATTTACTCAATTCATACAAGTAGGAACAAGTGCAACTGTAAATATATTTTCTGAAGAAAACCCTAATAGTACATGCTTGAAGCCCAAAAGCACAGACTCAACTTCCCTAAACCGTTCATGTTGTAATACTAATATGTACACACAGAAAATGCAAAAAAGAAATTTAATATCTGAACCAGATAATAAAAGATTCTTGAACCCTCAGGATCTTTACTAGTCTGAACGTCCATAAGAGAACCAATCTTCGAAGTCGTGAAAGAAATATGGTCATTCCCCATCACAATCTCCAGCTCCTGCCTCCCCACACGGTCCGGTTCCGGCCAATTGTTCCTTCATTATCTACAGTCCAGAAAGAAAGGAAAACGAAAAAAAAAAAACTAATAAATTTCCCAATTCTAAACCCTAATTACTAGAAAAATTGGGGAAAACCAAAATCTGCTTTTACCTCGGAGTCGACTACGATACGACAACACTCCTTGAGGTGTGAGAAACACCTCTTTGCGAATCATCGTGTTGTTTTTGTAGTTGGAGTTGTTAGCGGGGGTTTTGTCGATGAACATGGAGCATTTAGAGGATCTAAGGGTGAAGCCTATGTCGGCATCGCCGGCGTCGAATAGGACGCTGGTGCCGACTCTGAATATGTTCCTCATCTGGAGTTTCCAAACAGAGTGGTGTTGAAAGGGGCGACCCTGGTTGTTTTTAGGCCCATCGAGTAGCCGAAGAAGGAGGTGGTGCGGTCGAAGGGGAATTGGGTCGCGTAGGCTTTTGAGGAGCAGTTTGGTGAATAATTTTATGTGAATTATTGGTTCGGTTTGGCCTGAGAATTTTAATTTCTGTGTTATTGAGTCAATAGACAGGGGTTGATCTACAGTGTCACTTGGGGAGGCCATGGCCCCCGCAATATATTTCAAAAATCTTATTATATAAAGAATTTATTTTTGTATTTTGGTTATATAACATTGTGTCTCAAAATTTACATGTTTTAGGATGTTGGTGAAGTGGTTTGAAACTCCGCAGCTGCCTTGTCAAAACATCTTTTTGGTCTTCTCCCTGTCATTGTCTTTTTTTTTTTTTTTTTTTTTTTTTTTTTAATTCCTTTGGCCTTCCTATATCTTTATTTTCTTAATCTTCTAATTTTTTTTTTAGCTTTACCTCTTTTAATTTTTTTTCCTTCTTTTCTCTTTGAATGTCCTTTTTTTTATTTTTATGTTTTTTTTTTGTCCTTTCTTTCTTTTTTTTTCTTTGTGTTCATTTTTTTAATCTTCTTTGAAATGATTTAATGATATATATACATTAAAAGAGGGAATTTAATAAAAATGTGAGAACATACCACTAAAAACTTAAAAATCAAGGGAACGTTCCAAATTTTTTTGATTAGAGAGTTGTATATGATATATATTTCATAAAGTTTGGTTCTCATGGTATTAGACTAATTGTTATTATTAATTCTGAATTTCTATTGTTTTTAACTAGATGTTTTATTTTTATCGTGTAATATACCATAACTACTTTTATGATGTACGCGGCCACCCCAAACTTTGAAACCTGGATCCGCCCCTGTCAATAGAGATGTATATTGAGGAACTGAAAGAGGGAGGTTATTTTGAGGGTGGTGAGCAGGATACTACAACTCCACTTTATGATCCTAGTAAGAAATAAGAAAATTTACCTCTTTTTCTTTTCTATCTTTTTTAATTATGTTTGCATTGTTAATAAATGTAATTCACTTTTGGTTTTACAGCTGCAGGGAATTTGACAAACATAATTTTGGATCCGATTTTCATATTTGTTTTTCGGATGGGTGTGAGCGGGGCGCTGCCATTGCTCATGTACTTTTGCAGTAAGTCGGAAATATTACTAATTTTTAAATCTAACTAACTACTAATTATTTTCTAATCATAATGTGTAATATATATTTTTTCAGGTACTTAATCTGTCTGATTCTTTTTGTCAAATTAACGAAACAAGATGATCTTTTACCTCCAAGTGTCAAAGATATCCAGTTCAGCAAATTTCTCAAGAACGGCAAGTTTTATTTTTATTTATTATTTTTTCTTTTTAAGTTTCAATGGTGTGACACTAATTATAAATTTGTACTAAATAAATATTAGTTGATATATATCCAATTTATTGCTGTTTTCCTTTTACTTGCAAGAGTTATAGCATCGACTATTTGTGTGACTTTAGAGGCCTCCATGGTTGCAAGGCACGGCCCCACCCCAATGGTCGCTTCTTGCTGATGGCTTGGCAGTTGCTGGGCAGGTAAAATAAATAAATATATATATATATATATATATATATATATATATATTATATATATATATATATATATATATATATATATATATATATGGGTGGGTTCAAATGGGAACCATGTCATTATATGTGAACCTGCGAACTAGTGCTTTTATTATATACCAGCAGTGCTTTTATTATACAATTCTAATGCTTTTAATTAAATAAGGAAATACACAAAAAATCTGATTCATCCATTTAATTAGATCTAAGGCTCATAATTGACCATAGGTTCACATATAAAGACATGGTTCTCATTTGAACCTAATCATATATATATATATATATATATATATATATATATATATCAAAGAAATAATTGAACAAGTATAATTTGGTTTTAATTATTTTGTAGGCAATTCTTGCTTGAGCATTTACTGAGAAAGACTATCAGAAAGCAACAGCTGCAGCAGCCCGAGTGCTGCAGGTATAATTAATAGTTCGTACAAAAATATTATTTTATCCAATAAGTTGCGATTTTAACCTGCGCAAATTAAGTTTTGTTAAAAAGGGGATTTTATTTTATTTATTTTTCATATTTTCGCAGATGGGATTCGTGCTAGGATTAAGCCTAGCTCTTTTCGTTGGACTTGGTCTTCAGTTCGAATTAGGATTTTTTACCAAGGACCAGAATGTTATTCATATGATCGCCATAGGCATACCGGTAATTAAGCCTTAAAAATGAGCACCAAAAGCGTTTAACTTTCATGTTTTTACCCTTCTCTAACGGTAGTTTTATTTTATATTTGATTTGCATCTTTTTGTACATATTTTTGCTATCATTTTTGTATCACGTTGCGTGTGTTTCGCTTGCTTTTAGGTGTTTTAGGAGTCGAGTTGGCCGTTTTTCGTTATTTTTAGGTTTTCGTATTTTTGTACGTTTTATTATTAGTTTTCGTAATTTTTCACTATTTCATTTTTCTATTGGCCGTAGGACGTCCAAGCGGGGCCTGCGCTCGTTTGGGATCATTGATACTCGACTCGGGAATGAATGGAAAAAGCAAGGGAGCGCAACGGACGAGGCTCGATAAACCGGCGGACGTGAAAAGAACGAGGAATCGAGTCGGGTGCAGCAATCCAGTCGACAGACTGGAGTTCAGTCGATCGACTGCCCTTCTAGTCGATCGACTGGAACTCCAAAATCGACTGGATTCCAGGGACTTTTGGCATTTTGGACAATGCAGTCGATCGACTGCCGATGAGGTCGATCGACTGGAACTCCGAGGATCGATTGAATTCCAGGGCTTTTGGCCGTTTTGACAAGAGCAGTCGATCGACAGGAGAGTCAACCGATCGATTGCCAGTCGATCGACTGCTTTACGGTCGATCGACTGAAAAGAAGATTTTGTGAAGATTTAAGTAATCAGACGTCTTTTCGAAGGAGAACAACTTGCAGCAAGGGCTTGATGCAGAGCTCTTGCTCCCAAACACTCATCTTCATATTTTCCTTTTCTCTTTGGATCAATTTAAATTCTCAATAAATTAGTTAATTAGTAATAGTTTAGTTAAGCTTTAGATAATCATTAGCTAAGTTGTTCAAGCTTGGTTCTAGATTTCCATTGTCAAGCTTTCAAGCTTTTCCATTTCAAGCTTTTGTGGATCATACTCTTGGTAAACTCTTTCCATTAATATAGTTTTATTTTCATGTTATTTCTTTTAATCTTATGTTGATGTTTGATCGTAATTTAGTTGTTGTTTTGATCATCAAACCTCTATGTTCATCTTATAYKTTTTGAACTTTTGAACTTATYKTTTTAAGTTGTTAAGTTGTTAGATCAATCTTTAAGTTTTTAAAAGTTTCATATAATCTTCCTTGTTAAACCTTTAATTATTGCTAAGTTAATTTTGTTGACTTTTTCAAATAAGCTTGACTTTTAATTTTCCCTCCATTTTACCTTAATTTCAAAATTATAAGGTTTTTGTAATTAGTTTAGATTAATCGTTTTTAAATAATCTTTATTTCTTTTCATTTTCAATGATTTTAAATCTTGTATTTCAATATAAATCTTAGTCGTAAAATTCAAAACCGAACAATGACTACTGCTTTCCTAGTTTAGAATAGTTAGTCGCTACCGACGATAAGAGCAATAAGAAATCGACAAGCCGATTAACATCCATCCTCGAGAGACACGACTCGGGAAGAACTCGCCGCCCTACAACCGGCTCCGTACTCTTGCGGAGACGGATTCCGAAACTAGCGCGTCGAGAATTCGTCGATCAAAAATTTGGCGCCGTTGCCGGTGATGGATAAAAAGCCAATGGCGTTCTTAATTACTCTTATTGTTATTGTAAATAGTAGTTAATTAATTGTTTTACATTCGATACGCGTAATCTTTTGTTGTTGTTGTGTATGCAAGGTAGGCGATCGCTCAGGACAGGAGTTGACTCCATTCTTGCTGAACCCCGAGAGGTTGCGACGAGACGCACGAGCCGCTTTAAGGCGAGACACGTCCGACGTCCCGTCGCCTCCCTTATTATCACCGGTGATAGAAAACCAAAACTATGGCCACTCCGGTCGAAAACCCGATGCCTCCTGCCCCTGCCCACGACAACCAAGGGGTTCCGCTCCCGCCATTATCGACCGGCCCCACGCCGGCACCTCAAGCCGCGGCTCTTCAAGACCCACAACCCGTCTACGCGACGACGTTCGACCAAGGGGGAAATGGTTTTACGAACCAAGACCCCCAAAGTTCGAATTCTCAATTTCACGGGACGCCCTACCGAGGGTCCGATCATCGAAGGGTCGCCGTACGCGTAATCAACCGCCGTTCCAAGCCCCGAGGCCAGTTTCCATCCAAGGTCCCAGATTACACCCCCCATGGGCACGAGCCACGATTCCCGATCCCGGGCCGGGGGCCCATGCCTAATTCGAAAACCCGATACCTCAAGATTTTCCCACGAGCAACCCCGCCGTCAACGAAAACCCGTACCGCCGCTCGTGATATTGGAGGTCA
>BMAC01000985.1:329086-362574 GCA_014905375.1 Phtheirospermum japonicum | reverse complement strand
TGAATTTGCAGTTTATAGACGAAATTTGCGATACTTTTTGTATACAATCGTAGTGTTTTTTTTTCTTAATCTAATAGTTTCAGTAGTAGTAATTCAATTTGAAAAATGGTAGTATGTAATTCATATTAAAAATGGATTTGCATTAATCTAAAATATATGATGAGAGAGGATAATATGAAGAAGAAATTTGTAGAGAGAGATGAAAGCATGATTGGTGTGATTTTTAGTTAGAGAATATATGATATATTTACATAGATAAAGAGATTAAATTATATATAAGTATTGAGAAAGTAAATATTAATTTTCGACCTAATGAGAATAATAAACGTAAATGGGAATATAAGATTTGGATTGATTATATGGGATACTATAATTTCAAAAGTGTATCAATTGGGAATTTTCGCTAAAATAAATATGATGACATAATCATCATCATCAAATCATGAAAGATTAAAAATAACAAAAAAACACCCGCTCATATTGCTTGAAGAATCACAAGCTGAATTTTTATTATATAACCAACCATGAAAAACAAATAATAAACATGTAAATTTGTATTAAAGTTAAGCTACAACAAATAAGACTTCTAAAGAATTGTGTAATGATTGGGCTTGGTAGATTAATTATATGTAATTATTTTGGGAATTTTTTTGTAAATTTTGGCTGATGAATTATGAATATGTTTGTATAAGGAGAAAACAGTAGAAAAGGGGAGGAGAGAGCTTGAGAGAGAAATCAAAACTCTGAAGTAATTCTTGCTTATCATTTCATATTCAAAAACATACATAAATACTAAGAGGGGGGGACCAAAGCATCCACGCTTGATCCACCCTTTAAGGGAATTAACACCAATTAAAACGTGACACTTGCTACCTAGAGATAAAGGGTACAAATACCATAAGGCTTAAAATTAATATTAGCCCAGCAACAATTTAATCGGCCCAGTAAGCAAACAATCACCGGCCCAGTTACTCTACTCCACTTGACCCGTCCGGACCCATCAGCTCAACATGTGTCCACCCGCCAGCCTTGACCCGACCCGTCAAACACTTAGAAACCTCCGTTTCTTTTCCAATTGCATCGAAATTTACCATTTCAAACCCTAATCCCTTTCTCTTCTTCTCCGGCGAATCCAAAAACCTTGAATTCATGACAAATTGGTATATCATGGACTTAGTTACCTAGGTGCATGATGCATGATGCATCCGAATGAAAAAACAATAAGGGAGTGATAAATATACAAGTGACGCATGATGAACATTGAATCATAAATGTATATTTATCACCCATCTTTTATATGTTTATTATATGTGATGAATAAGCAAGAGATTGGTGATTTTATGAGAGACGAATATATAAAAAAGATTTTTATGAAATCATTTAACACCAAATTCATGATTCATCATGCACCCGATTGCATAATATAAACTGTCACTTCACACAAGACAATCTACGTATACTTGGAAACCTCCAAACAATCCCTTTAAGAATTATATATTTCCTTTAGTTTCTGCTTATATTAGATTTGGGTTGTGTACAGTCTTCAAAGAATAACATTTTGGATTGGAGGCATCACATGTTAAATGTGAAATAAAAGATATTTTGCTAGTTTGAACTATTTCACACTCGATTATAGTTCGAGTTATTTATATAATATATTAAATGTTAAAAAATATATGGACTCAGTTGAACCGATTTAGCTTAACTGAAATCTTACCAAGCTAATATTTTGTAACCCGAAGTATGTTGGAGAACAATTTGATTGAATGCAGCTCGTCTTAATAATTGATGAGAGTGAATGGTTAGAACGGTGTGCAAGTTATGGGGCTTCGAGGCGTAGCAATTGTTAGGGTTTACAGTTGAAAATCGTAAAAGAATCCTACAGGAAATATATCTACTTTTGGTATAAGGAGGCCTAGTTTTCTTAAAAGAGAGATTTCTTAATTGTTGATCAAGTCTTTTACTTCTTATAAATAGGAATTAAACCCTTATTCTAAACACAATCACTTTTACATACT
The DNA here is from genome assembly GCA_014905375.1 of Phtheirospermum japonicum. Lineage (NCBI taxonomy): Eukaryota > Viridiplantae > Streptophyta > Magnoliopsida > Lamiales > Orobanchaceae > Phtheirospermum > Phtheirospermum japonicum. The sequence goes on along the minus strand of BMAC01000985.1, from coordinate 360,556 downwards.
CTATACGCATATATCGATCGAATCACATTCTGAACTTGAGCGTTGTAGTGACTACACCGGGATTACCCATGTGCTTGTTGTGAAGGCCGACCGAGTTGAAGAGGAGATCAGAGGTGGCTCGACCCGAATCTTGGTGGCCAAAATTCTTGGATTCATCAATGTGCATGCACATATATAAATACATATTGTTTAAATATGAACCTTATACAAATAAAAATAACACACACACACACACACACACACGGGCGCACACATGCACACACACACACTTTTAGTACGAAATATAGTTATATATTAAAAAGCTGAAATAGTTTCACTGGGAAGAATTCCCTACCCCAGAGGTTAGGGGATCTTTGTTCGCCCTTACTTTTAGCACGAAAAGTGTACATGGTTCAATCATAGTAATGGTTGAGTAAGGTTGTATATCAATAGAGACTAATATCTCTACTAAGTACCATAATTATAATAATGATGATTTTATCTAAATGATAATAAAGAGTGATTAACAACATAAAATTAAATAACATAAATAATAGAAAGTTATTTAGAAGAGATTAAGATGGTTTTAAAAGGATAATGTATAGAAGAGGTTTCTAAACAATGGTGTTGATTGATAATGTCTTGTTTCACAATCTTACTATATTATAAAAAGTAGTCACTCATATCATCTAATCTCTCTCTTGAGTTTCCTAGAATCGATGATCACTTATATGGTGTAGCCATCTCGAATTACAATCATACTGTTCATCACTAAAACACCGATAAGGATTTATTAATTTCACAAACCCTCGCATACCGCCTGATATGCACATTGATAAATGCCAAATACACATAAGCCTAGAATGGTCTAACAAGATCATTTAGTGAAACATGTATAAGTGTTTTACAACTATTTAAACACACATTTTCTCACAAGATATTTTAATAAAATAGAATCTTTGATCAAAAATACAATAAAGCATTAATTAAGAGATTATTATGAAACAGTTGTCATCAGTCTCTATCGAGTCTAGAAGTCAACATGTGTTCAGCTAGACACTGTTAATACAAAATAAAAAGAACCAAACATAATATTTATGCTTAGAAAAAGAATAAAAGAAAGATAGAACTGCCACGAATCCAACGATTAATCATTGATTCTCATTGTGGTAATGTTTGAGAAGCCTTTTGGACTCCTCTCTTGCCTCTTTCTTGGTCCTTACCCGATATGTTGTAAATGAATATGTAGATTTTATAAGGTTATGAAACCCTCAAAAATCTAATTTTTGTTAAATTTTTAGTCTGATCATCATTGCAGCCGACTTGCAACTCGGGTGCCTAGTCAGGTATAGCTCCAACATCACGTACTGCCTTCAGCATCCGGTTTGTAGGTCGGGTGCCAAGTGAGGTGTAGCCTTAGTTGTGTACCCGATTTGCACACCTGACTTGTTACTTGGGTGGCAACTTAGGTGTGATTCATGCTCACATTTGGCCCTTAACCACCAAATTAGATTTAGTTATCTTCATGAAAATTGTAGATCTATTTCTTAGCTTTCTGTGGTCGCTTGAATTATCTCTATTAGACTTTGTATGAGGGTGTTATGGCTTAAATATAAAATAGTTGCAAGGCTTTTTACTTAAGCGCTTCATAATTCACGTTCTTGGCTTTCGATTTCAACTTCTTTCCTTCATGCGTCCTTCTTATGCATCATTTGCTCACCTAACTCGGTGTTGCCAACTTTTGTATTCAAAAAATGCTTAAAACCCCATCATATAACTATGAAAAATAATAAAAATATCAAAAGCGTAATAATTCTCAATAAATAGGAAATCAAAGAAAATCACATGAAAAACATACGTTAAACATGTAAAATGTTATAATATATACACTTAAAAACACGTAATTTTGAAAACTTAAACTCAAATTCAAATATTGGTAGTCTCGACCAATGCAGACTATCCGACCACTCACAGAAATACTTCAAAGATCACCACCAAGAGAATAATAAAGAAAGAAAATCATGTGCTCATTAGCCAAAAATATGTCATTTAGCAAACAAACCTCTTAAATCCTCCAATATTCGAGAAACCTTCACAAAATTCATAGATGTTGTCGTTCACGATCTTCACAGTATAGATCTAGCATTTCACTCACTACTCGTGTATAAGAACGTGTATACGCTCAAGCCATTTGATTATGTGTTTACCCCATAGACTTTACAATCGTATTCAAATCTCCACGGTGCTCAAGGCATAAGCATGCGGTTCATGAATCAAAGGTCTTTATTTAGGTTGTAATTTAGGCTCTTTAGACAAGGTGGGGAATATGGATAAGGTGACTATAGAATAAGCATAAAAAACCCAAAATTAATCAATTTCACCTCAAAATAATACTTGAAGCTTATAAATATAAAATAAACTTGTAAGCTTCACATCAACCCCCAAGTATACCAAAAACCTTTATAACGTCCGTCAATCAACCCCCAAACGTAAATTTAAAAAAAAATTAAAATAACTCCCAAGGCCTTTAATATTCTAGGCCTTAATTCAAAACTAAAATAACAAGGCCTTTAATAATGTAGGCCAATAACTCCAAGAATTACAATGAGGAATGCTATTCCTCTTTCTTTTTTTGATTTTTCTAGTTTTCTATCGATTTATTTCTATTTTTATCGACTTTTGCATTATAAGGTTGCTTTTTTTTTTTTAATTACAAAATAATAATTTTTTTTCAATGCCGTTCTACTCTATTCAACCCACATAAATGATAAACTCTTATAAAAAACAAAATCATAATCCGAAGAGTGAGAACTAATCAAGACTACCCAATATTTATATGCAAACAAAGAATAAGCTTAACACTACTACAGAAGACTTGAAATTACTAACAAAAATTGCAAATATTTTTAATCACAAACCACATGCATCTAGGCCTTCACAAAGACTTAGGTAATATCTATAGAATCCACACACAATGACGAAAACACTCAATAAAGCATTATTTTATATTTGTAAATATGCACTCACCAACTATGTCAAGTGAATAAGACAATTGAAAACTCAAATGGATTCACCAAATCAAATACCATTGTTATTAATTCTCGCCTCACCTACTAAGTTCCTCAATTTCTAATATTAAGAAAACACAATAGTTTCCCTGATTTCATTATTCGACGAGACTGTTGGGTTCGCTATGATCGTACAAGGCCTACGCAGCGGATCTTAAAATTTTTAATTAATTAAAATAATATATATATCAAATATATATATATTATATATATTAAACCCCGTAGATTTCGTTAGCAATTTTAACGATCTCATTTTCATTATTATGTATCGAATACAAATTATGATTCTTATAAAATTAAATAAATTAATAACTCTCGATTGACTTCTTCAAGCGACGATTGAGAGGGAATCAATTCCCGATTAAGTGTCTAACACCAAAACTCCTCGCCGTAGAGATCCAAGCGTATCCCCTCTAATCGAGTCCACCTTTTGATTACGACACCGAAAAAATTCTTCGCTAGTAGAATTGTTCCGTTTTCAAATTGATTAAAGTAATAACAATTAATCCAACAATTGATTGAAGATTAATTATTGTAGATAAGAATTATTAATTAATTTCTATCTACAAATTGAAGACTAAAATAAAAGGAGAAAAAAGATTTTTTTTTTTTTGTTTTCTGTTCACCAAAGACGCCTGCCCTTTATCAAAAGGTATAAAAAAAATTTTGTTATGTTTTGCTGAATCAATGATGACGGCTTGATCTCTTTTCTATCATATATATATATATATATATATATATATATATTATTAATTAGGTTAAGATTAGATCTAATCTTAATTAACTAATTAATCAAATAATCAAGAAAAGAATTCTTCCACAAGTCATCCGTCTCCTTTTTAAACAAAGATTATGACTTGGTCCCAATTACCTTTTATATAAATATTTATATTATATACGAATATATAATATAAATTAATTTTATTTTAAAATCTTCAATTATTGTAGTGGGCTTCTACAAATAGGGCCTACTAAAAAATTACATGGACCTAGATTTAGAATCCAACTAATTAATTAATTCAATTAATTAATTAATCACATAAATTTAAATTAATCAATCTAATTGACTAATTTAATATATTCCTTTAATTGAGATTTCTAATTAAATTAGATTTGATTACATAATCAACTATATAGTTAAATATTTAATCCAACAATTGAATTAAATTAAAATCTCATTTAATTAACCAAATTAATTAATTATTCCAACCATTGGAGTTATCAATTTTGAAATGTCAACAACCAAAATTATGTGTGACCTATTTAGGTTCACGACTAACACTAGCAGTAGGTTTATAACTTTTATAAGTTTATAAATAATAATTTATTATATTAATTAATCTAATTAATTAATTCTCTTAAAATTAACTCTTTAATTTCAAGAACTTACAAATCATGGCAACATCTGGCAAGTAGCATGACTGCCCAGTGTTAGGTGAAATAGCGAGTAAACCTATTTCAATTTCAAGTCCATACATGTACGATCCTTTCGACAACTAGTTTCCCGATTAAATTTTGGGCATGGATTTATAAGTCGAAACCCAATTTATTTAATAACTGCGATTTCATTTCAAGTTTTAGTAATTCATTTATGAATCAATATTCATCGTGCCCTGGCCAAGGTCTTTGAATCACAAATTATGAAAATTCACAGGATACTCTCTTGTCCATAGACAAGTGTCGAATTCTATGTTGGCTACAGACAAACCTCCATGCACCTCGATACAATACACAAAATATCCCTTTTACGATTGTCAAGCAATCAAAAGATAAATCTAAGCATTGCATGATGTGCATAAGGTTACCATCGTACCTCAAGTCAAAGGATTAATCATGTATTATTGCAATATGAAAACTCTTATTCGACAGACAAATCTTCCAGTTAAGAATTTCCATCGGGTCATGTTCAATGAACTTGTTCTCCAACAAGCACCCACATATATGCACTTGCGTCACAACGCTAATGTTAATAGAATGCAACATCCTTGTCTTACAAGCATGCATCATATGCGCAAGTCTTACTGGGCTATTCAATGTCCTATCTCGAAAAGCCCATTGACTTGGAACAAGTTTAAAACCAAAACCTTAGAGACATGTTCCATGATTGCCATCGTATGCGCAACCATATCCCATAGTTTAAATCGGTCTAAGGACTTTATCATACGTGCAATTATAATAAAAGTGAAAACATATGATAAAGAAAGTTGCCTCTATTAATATAATTCCAATAAAATCATAATACAAGTAGAATGAAATCCAACCTAATTGGAACGTCGGGCACTCTACTCTAACAATCTCCCACTTGCCCTAGTGCCAATTGCCCATGTATTTTAGGCCCATCTTCTCAAGATGCCCGTCAAATACCTTTTGTGCTAAAGGCTTAGTCATAGGGTCTGCTACATTTTTCTGCCGAAGCGACTCGATCCACAACAACGTCGCCTCTACCAACGATCTCTCTCACCAGGTGGTATCGTCTCAAGATGTGTTTGGATCTTGGATGAGATCTTGGTTCTTTTGCTTGCGCTATAACCCCGTTGTTGTCACAATAAATTATTATTGGATCAACAGCAGACGGAACTACATCCAACCCTTGGATAAAGTTCCGCATCCAAACAGCCTCTTTTGCTGCATCTGATGCGGCAATATATTCATCCTCTGTAACAGAGTCTGCAGTCGTCTCTTGTTTGGAACTTTTCCAACTAACTGCTCCTCCATTCAAGGTGAATATATATCCAAATATTGACTTTGAGTCATCTACATCGGATTGAAAACTAGAGTCAGTGTATCCCTCTAGTTTCAATTCTCCATTGCCGTATATCAAGAATATGTCCTTAGTTCTTCTCAAGTACTTGAGGATCTTCTTAACGGCGCTTCAGTGTTCGAAACCTGGATTCGACTGATATCTACTCGTGAGGCTCAGAGAATGTGCGACATCAGGTCTAGTACATAACATTGCATACATAATGCTCTCAATCGCGGTTGCATAAGGTACACGAGCCATCTTTCCTTTTTCTTCAAGTGTCTTTGGAGACATAGCCCTAGAAAGTGGGGCAGTGCTCATTGGGAGGTATCCACGCTTGGATTTCTCCATGCTAAACCTTTTTAGCACTTTGTTTATGTACATGGACTGGTATAGTCCGATCATCTTTCGTGATCTATCTCGATAGATCTTTATCCCAAGGATAAAAGATGCTTCTCCCAAGTCCTTCATGGAGAACTGCTTAGACAACCAAGTTCTCGTTGATTGCAACATCCCTACATCATTCCCAATGAGTAGAATGTCATCAACATAGAGTACAACAAAAGTAACTGCCCTCCCACTAACCTTCTTATAGACACATGGTTCATCTGGATTCTTATGAAAATCAAACATTTTGGTTGTTTCATCAAATCGGATGTTCCAACTCCTCGAAGCCTGTTTGAGACCATAAATGGATCTCTGGAGTTTGCAAACCTGTTGCTCACTCCCACTGGATATGAATCCCTCTAGCTGATTCATATATATCTCTTCCTTAATATTTCCATTAAGGAAAGCAGTCTTCACATCCATTTGCCATATCTCGTAGTCAAAATACGCAGCTATGGCTAACAGGATTCGAATGGACTTAAGCATCACTACTGGTGAAAAAGTTTCCTCATAATCAACGCCTTGTTTCCGAGTATAACCTTTTGTGACCAAACGTGCTTTAAAGGTACTTACCTCTCCATCTACTCCAAGCTTCCGCTTGTAGACCCATTTGCAACCAATGGAAACAATTCCCTGTGGTGGGTCCACCAAGGTCCATACCTTGTTGGAGTACATGGAGTCCATTGCATTGCTTCTTGCCATTTTTTCGAGTCAATATCAGACATTACCTCTTCATAGCTTCTTGTATCACTATCCAAATGGAGTCCCTCTTCTTTGTTCTCTAACAAAAGGTTCATCCTCTCAGGAGCCCTTGAAACCCTTATGGATTTTCGAAGAGGTTGTGCTACAGATGGTCCAGCCTCAGCTGGTGTGCTATTTGCGGTAACCTGTGAGATACTTTGTGGTTCTTGAACTTCATCAAGTTCTACAACTCCGACACCCCTTTCAGAAAGAAACTCTTCTTCAAGGAAAGTAGCATTCCTCGAAACAAACACCTTTTGTTCCGAAGGGTCATAAAAATAGTATCCTATAGAATCTCTTGGATACCCCACAAACTTACATAAGATGGATCTCATGTCCAACTTATCTCCCACTTGACACTTCACGTAAGCATCACACCCCCATGCTTTTAGGTATTTGTAGGAAGGTGACTTCTCATACCATATTTCATAGGGTGTATCGGGTACGGCTTTACTTGGCACCCTATTTAATAGGTATGCTGCCGTTTCTAAGGCATAGCCCCAGAATGAAAGAGGTAAGGAAGTGCAACTCATCATTGATCGAACCATATCCAACAAAGTCCGATTTTTACGCTCCAAAACTCCATTCAATTGTGGTGTTCCAGGAGGAGTCCACTGTGAGAGAATACCATTCTCTCTTAGATAATCAAGAAACTCAGTTGATAAGTATTCACCTCCTTGATCTGATCAAAGAGTCTTAATACTACGATCACTTTGTTTCTCTACTTCATATTTGAATTCCTTGAACTTTTCAAAGGCCTTAGATTTATTCCTCGTAAGGTAAACATAACCAAACCTAAAATAATCATCGGTAAAGGTTATGAAGTAGTGATATTTCCCTCTCGCACTAACACTTAGCGGACCACATACATCTGTATGGATCAAATCCAATAGACCTTTGGCTCATTCCACTTGTCCAATAAATGGTGATTTAGTCATCTTCCCTTTAAGGAATGACTCACATGTTGGCAACTTTTGCTCTCCCTTGAGGTCGAGTTTTTATCCTAACTTGTGTATCCTTTTTTCGGAAATGTGACCTAATCTAGTATGGCAAAGTGTGAAAGAACTTTGATTGTCTAACTTTCTTTTATTTTGTTGAATTGTGAGAATGGGTTCACTTGGGAAAATGGTGTATAAAGAATTCGTCAAATAACCGGAATATATAAAAGAAGAGTCTTTGAAAATGGAATAACTTCCATTCTCAATAACAAGTCTAAAACCCTCTCTGTCCAAAACAGGTACAGAGATAATGTTTTTGATAATATCCGGAACATAAAGACAATTATTCAAACACAATCTAAAATCATTATCCAAAGATAAATAAACAGTCCCTATTGCTAATGCAGCAACTCTTGCTCCATTCCCCATTCTAAGGATCGTTTCCTTTCTGTCCAACTGCCTACTTCTTGACATTATCTGCAAATCATTGCAAATATGTGAGCCACAACCGGTATCTAATACCCAAGAAGCATCATTAACACATAGGTTAACTTCAACAAAATATATACCTGAACTTTTCAGGCTTGCAGGATATTCCTTTCAATTCCTCTTCCAATGCCCTGTTTTTCCGCATTGAAAGCACTTGTCATCAACTTGAGAATTAACCTTTTTCTTACCATCGTCCTTTGTCTTCTTGTTGGGTTTAGAGGAACTCTTTCCTGTCCACTTCCTTTTCTTTGGCTTTCCAGCCTTCGATTTGGAAGAGGATCCAAAAAGCATGACTGGCTTATCCTTTTTGATGGTGGATTCAGCCGTCTTCAACATGTTCAACAATTCAGGGAGACTATTTTCCATGTTGTGCATGTTAAAGTTGACAACAAATGTGTCAAATGAGGGAGGCAAAGACTACAATAAAAGGTCCACATAGAGTTCATTATCCATAACGACTCCAAGAGACTCGAGCCTTTCAATAATAGCTATCACATTCAGCCCATGGTCTTGGACTGAAGAGCCCTCAGTCATACGACACCTGAAAAGCTCCTTAGATATCTGATATCTTTTTTGCCTTTTTCTCTCACCATACAACTCTTGCAGGTGGAGAAGGATCTCAGAAGCATTATCTAAAGCTTCATTCTGCCTTTACAACTCATTTGACATCGATGACAGCATGTAGCATCGAGCATGAAGATTGTCATCACTATGCCGAACATATTCTGCATACTCATCTGATGTCTTATCCTCAGGCTCTGGAGGAGGCGATTTGTCAAGTACATAAGCCCTTTTCTCCAAGCTTAGGATAAGCTTAAGGTTTCTCGGCCAATCAACAAAGTTCAGGCCAGTTAGTTTGTTTTGATCAAGTATGGATGCAATTGGATTTTTAGACATTTTAGTAGAGTTATCTACAAAAATAAACGAAGTAGAAAACGTGTGAGTTATTGAAAATTATATTCATTTAACATAAGGTCTGTAATATTAAATGTCTCCCACTATTTTATCCAAACTTTATTAATCCCATAATAAAAATTCAGAAAATCAAAATTTCTTAGTGGGCTTGAAGTCTAATATGAATGTTTCACACCCTAATAATATGAACCCATGAAAAATTCATGTTGTTAGTCAACTCTTTGACAATTGTATCAATATACAACCTTCAAGAATATTTTGCCTCACTATCTCTCATACACCCCAATATTATGAGCCCATATGGTACTAAGTGTCAAACATAACCCATCAAACATTCGTGCAGATGGAGCATCAAGATGTCCCACGACTCGTGGCCAACATAAAGACGAGTCCACCCCACGAGCATCTCAGTGCTTGGTAGAGATCACAGCATTCCAACACAAGATCACTGCACGACTCATGGCCAGTGACCAAGTGCGGTAGCATCGTCATGTCTTCTACCTTTGATGGAAGGCATGGAACGATATGTCCAACATAACTTGTCCATTTTATTTGATATAGAATTAATCAAAATTAAATTCTTTTAAGTTTCAAAAACTTGGGGTTTACTTTGTAAGATCTCATCAATCTTAATTATTAGGTGGGTTTTTATTTAATGCATTATTCATCATATGAAGCGCAAGCATAAAATATTAAATAAATCTAACATGCATCCTATGCAAAAAGCGGTGGGATGATCATGGCCAGCCTATGCAACCCATTTGAGCCATAAATGGGTTTAGGTTAATCTAAGGGTTAAAATGAATAGAACTACTTCTATTACATTTCATAAATAAAACTCATACAAGCATGTGCCTTGAATTATCTATTCTATTACAACTTGTAAAATTACCCACACAGGCGTAGGCCTTTGGCATCGAACGTCCTCCAATCAAAATTAGAAAACCTTACCACCTAGTCTACTCTCGATGCAAAATTTTAAACTTTTACAAATAATGGAATAAGAGGCTCGCAGGCCCCGAAAACTCAAAGATAAAAACATACAATCACATTGGTCATAGGCCCATGATCATCCCTAAATAAATCATGCTAACATTCATCACATGAATTTAAAGCATATAAATTTTACCAATTTTGTGTGTTGATTTAATTTTGGGATAAATAAATTAATATAACTATATATTTATCAATATAAATATATATATTAAAATAATCAATTTTAAAAAATTAACCTTTTAATTTTGAATAAAATAATCAAAAATTTTATTATTATTAATGCTGTTGTGTGGCAGCTTCTAAACAAAAGGTTGAAAGGTCAACCAGCCTTTACATTTCTCAAAAAGTTTTGAAACCCTTTTGTATTTCAAAAATGGTTGTACATCGTTTTCATGCAATTTATTTTTTCTTTTTCTTTTCCTTTTTTTTTAAATTACCTTTCTAAAAAGCATATGGCTGCACAAAGATGTCTTTCAACAAAAGAGATGTTTCAAAAGGATTTCAACCTTCTGCCTTTCGTTCTTTCTTTCTTTCCACTTAATTATTATACAGAATTATTATACAAATTCAAAATCTGTAGATTTTTTTATTAACAAAAGGAATTTATCCCAAAAAAAAAAAAATCATATAAAATATATTTTTATCACATACAAAATAATTAATTTAACAATTGAATTATGTTTATCAAATAAACATCAATTAAATCAAAATTCAATATTGAAAATGCAAACTGTGGCTCTGATACCACTGTTGGATTCGCTATAATCATACGGGGCCTACACATCGGATTTTAAAATCTTCAATTAATTAAAACAATATATATATATATATATATATATTAAACCCCGTAGATTTTGTTAGCGATTTTAACGATCGTCATTTTCATTATTATGTATCGAATACAAATTATGATTTTTATAAAATTAAATAAATTAATACCTCTCGATTAATTTCTTCAAGCGTCGATTGAGAGGGAATCAATTCCCGGTTAAGTGGCTAACACCAAAACTCCTCGCCGTAGAGATCCAAGCGTATCCCCTCTAATCGAGTCCACTTTTTGATTACGATACCGGAAAATTTTTTCGCTAGTAGAATCGTTCCGTTTTCAGATTGATTAAAGAAATAACAATTAATCCAACAATCAACAATTGATTGAAGATTATTTATTGTAGATAAAAATTATTAATTAATTTCTATCTACAAATTGAAGACTAAAATAAAAGGAGGAAAAAGTAATTTTTTTTTGTTTTCTGTTCACCAAAGACGCCTGCCCTTTATCAAAAGGTATAAAAAATTTTTTTGTTTTGTTTTGCTGAATCAATGATGACGGCTTGATCTCTTTTCTATCTTATATATATATATATATTTATATTAGATTAGTTAGGTTAAGATTAGGTCTAATCTTAATTAACTAATTAATTAAATAATTAAGAATTAAACAAAGATTATGACTTGGTCCCAATTACCTTTTATATAATTATTTATATTATATACAAATATATAATATAAATTAATTTTATTTTAAAATCTTCAATTATTCTAGCGGGCTTCTACAAATAGGGCCTACAAAAAAATTACATGGACTTGGATTTAGAATCCAACTAATTAATTAATTCAATTAATTAATTAATCCTATAAATTTAAATTAATCAATCCAATCGACTAATTTAATATATTCCTTTAATTGAGATTTCTAATCAAATTAGATTTGATTACATAATCAAATATATAATTAAATATTTAATCGAACAATTAAATTAAATTAAAATCTCATTTAATTAACCAAATTAATTAATTATTCCAACCATTGGAGTTATCAATTTTGAAATGTCAACAACCAAAATTATGTGTGACCTATTTAGGTTCACGACTAACACTAGCAGTAGGTTTATAACTTTTATAAGTTTATAAATAATAATTTATTATATTAATTAATCTAATTAATTAATTCTCTTAAAATTAACTCTTTAATTTCAAGAACTTACAAATCATGGCAACATCTGGCAAGTAGCATGACTGCCCAGTGTTAGGTGAAATAGCGAGTAAACCTATTTCAATTTCAAGTCCATACATGTACGATCCTTTCGACAACTAGTTTCCCGATTAAATTTTGGGCATGGATTTATAAGTCGAAACCCAATTTATTTAATAACTGCGATTTCATTTCAAGTTTTAGTAATTCATTTATGAATCAATATTCATCGTGCCCTGGCCAAGGTCTTTGAATCACAAATTATGAAAATTCACAGGATACTCTCTTGTCCATAGACAAGTGTCGAATTCTATGTTGGCTACAGACAAACCTCCATGCACCTCGATACAATACACAAAATATCCCTTTTACGATTGTCAAGCAATCAAAAGATAAATCTAAGCATTGCATGATGTGCATAAGGTTACCATCGTACCTCAAGTCTAAGGATTAATCATGTATTATTGCAATATGAAAATTCTTATTCGACAGACAAATTTTCCAGTTAAGAATTTCCATCGGGTCATGTTCAATGAACTTGTTCTCCAACAAGCACCCACATATAAGCACTCGCGTCACAATGCTAATGTTAATGGAATGCAACATCCTTGTCTTACAAACATGCATCATATGCGCAAGTCTTACTGGGCTATTCAATGTCTTATCTCGAAAAGCCCATTGACTTGAAACAAGTTTAAAACCAAAACCTTAGAGACATGTTCCATGATTTCCATCGTATGCGCAACCATATCCCATATTTTAAATCGCTCTAAGGACTTTATCATACGTGCAATTATAACAAAAGTGAAAACATAAGATAAAGAAAGTTGCCTTTATTAATATAATCTTATAAAATCATAATACAAGTAGAATGAAATCCAATCTAATTGGAACGTCGGGCACTCTCCTCTAACAGAGACTACTCTTTAATTTAAAAATAAAATAAAATGCAATAAAAATAAAAATAAAAATAAATAAAAGTATTAAACATGTTAAAGAAATAAAAACTAAAATGAAACTAACATACAATTACCACATAATCCTAACTTTTTATAAAATCAACTTAACACCACACTCACAAACTTAAATAAGTTATACGATCCAAGCATATAGTAAAATTTATCAAATCAAATCAAAAAAGTTAGGAAAAATAACAAAAAAATCTCAGTTGAGAGGACGAACTACCGAGATCACCTGAAAACTCCATCCTCACAACATCTTCATCATTTCTTCGTGATAAACCGTCTCGTCCTCGCAATGCTTCTTGGCATCCTCGTGCTAATGGAGTTATTCTCACCAACGTGTGTTGTCTTGAACTTCCATTTCATGATTCCATGCTCTTTTAATCTCTTGGAAAGCACTAAAGCCCATCTCCAACTCTCTCATAATTCCCATCACATCAGGATCGTCACCGGACTAGCTAGCTCCTCGTGTCCAGTACCCATCATTTTGATGACTCTAACATGGTGCACAACTCATCCTTCACCCACCACTACGTCTAGCACAAGCTCGTCCTCCATTTATTCTTCTTCAATGGTGTCCGCGTTCTTCTAGTTTTACTTAGCCACAAGTCACTCTCCAATCGCATAAGTGCCCAGCGTTCGACCGTATCCATTTGGATATTATCTGGCACACACCGTCAAGTTTGGGCTTGGAAATTAGAAACACTCTTTTTCACCGTCTGGGCCTTGTTGCATTAACCAAATCTTCGCTCTTCCTCATTTAAGGAATGAACCCCTAAAAAGAGATATCAAACTCAAAGCGAGATTACTGGTAGGTGGGACGGGGCAAAATGCATATGTGTTCACATCAATATCAAAATGAAGAGCAATAAAAGTAATCAAATCTCCAATGCAAATATCACTCTTCATCGTCATCACCACACCATAAACGTGCTCGATAAGAAGAAGCCCAACACTTACCCGAAAATTGTGCATCGCCGCATAAAGGATTCCCAAAGCATGAGCTCCAACTACATCGATCTCTCTTCAGGCAAGCAAAGTGTCATCTATCACCTTATGGAAGTAGAGGATAGTCGAGTTCCGAATAAATGAGCTCCAAGTGTGCGTAACATGATATGGAACTGACTCGGTAGCTTTCGTTTTTGTTAATTCCCTCCAATGGTTATGTTGGTTGAAGAAACTAGCCTCGATGTACAAAACTAAATTCTCCACCACTTTAAACACTCTTAATCTCATTATTCTCCATCTTTCTTATTCCGTTGCCCAATAGAAAAGTTATTCTCGTGGACCGATTTGCATTAACACTTGTATATTACATCGTGCTCAAGAATTTCAACGTGAGAGCATGATAATTGGCCCATTGACTCCTCATAAAGTTTTCCTATCCGAGAGTACTTCATAGTGCCAAAATGTCATCCTTTATCCTGAGTGCCTCCATGCACCCAAGATCCGCGTATTGCATGGCCATGACTGGACAATGTTCGAGCACCTTGAATCGGTCAAGAATTTCATTGTTCGCGACTGTAAATCCCAATTCCATCATGGCTCTCAAAACTCTTGCTGCCATTGATACAAATTCTAAAAACAAAAGTGCTACAATATAAGTACCCAATCCAAAATAACATCAAGTTTATAATAAAACTCATAATAATATATTAGCCTCAATAAGATGATCTAATTATCCTAAAAACAAACATAAGAGTTCTAATATTGCAATAACAAAAGGGCATGAATATTGAGACCCCAATTTCTTTATGAGTTCACCGCATGTTTTCAACTTCTAGATGTTCGAATAAAATCACTGAACATTGTATTAATGTTTCAACACATTGAAATTAACATATGTTCGAAAAAATATTCGAACATTAATCATGTGTTCGAAATCTTCACCCAAAAATTAATATAATATTTCACATTTCATCCAAACACTTTAAAGCTGAAAACATGAGTGAACTTATAAAATTATGGGGTGTCAATATCCATCCCCATAACAAAACCCAACACGAATTCAAAACAAATTACATTCAAGATCATGCATGACAAGCGTTCGACAAAAGTCATAAAAAAGAAAAAAACCCACGAAATTTAAACTTCAAAATTTACATATACTCATCCCACAATCATAACAAGCATGTACAATTATATCAAAGGAATAAAAAAAATATTGGATTTTCAAAGGAAGTGAAAGTCCCCACACTTTGAATAAACTGGGTTTTCGACAAGTTAAAAGAGGTTTCCAGGAGGTGATTTGCATTTCTCTTTCGTTTTCTTTTCTGCAATTGGTAATTGGATTCGCCCGAATTTTTTTTTCCTTCCATATGATTCTTGCTCAAGGTATATTGGAATATTGTGCATGAATTGACGATTTTGTCTTCAATTGTGCAAAAATGGTGCATCAGAAATAATTTTCGATAAAATAATAGCTTAAGAGATAAAATGTAAAAAAAATTTAATAAGAGACAAAGTGTGAAATTGAGTGGAGTGGGAAAGAAAAACTTTTCTCCAATCTTCACTCCAACCATTTAATGTTGAAAATTGAGGAGATGCTTAGTGAATTAGTTGGGAATGAGAATGGAAATGATAATGATGAGTTTGATTGTGAAGGTTAATGGATTTGATAATCCCTGTTCGTGCGGTATGAGTTAACCCAAGCACCACTTTGATACTTTTTCCCGTCCCCAAAGCACCGACCAAACCCTCACATATTTTTACCACAAACGACGAGGCAACCTCCGTTCTGCAATCCCGGCCACCAAAACTCAACTCCTAAAACTCGTGACCACTCTCAGAGGTAGCTGGGAACAAAAGGAATAAGTGGTCAAAGCTAAGATCAGCTGCTATTGGACTTCTTTCCTTGGCTAGAAGGATTAGCAGGTTTGGAACCCTCTACAGGCCTCAACAAGGTAGAACCAAAGAGAGTAGTGAGGGGAGAGGAGTTCAAGCCCGACTCAAGGCCTATTAGATCTATTCCTGCTACCTTACAACCTTCCCTGGGGGAGGTTGAGTTGAAGAAGCTGTTACAGAATCAGCAGCTATTGAACCCCCATATATTGGAAGAAGGACTACTGGTAGTGGTTCGTCTTATCTTATTAGTGGCGGTCAGTGGGAAGAAGACTAGCTCTGGCTTTCAAGCGTGAACCAGGTCTTGGATTCGACATTGGTTGGGCATGGCATTAGATTAGGAAGGGGCATAAGCTAAGCCCTGAAATTGAAATGCTTTACTCTTACTCTTTGGGTTTAGGAAGAGAAAAGCACTGTTTAGCTTAGTTAGCTTAGATCCTCTTTGAGATGAAATGCGGAAAAGTCCTAATCAAAGGCCGTCTTCTCTTCCGAATGAGTGATCCAAAATTCTTCGTTCTGGCGCGAGTTTCAAGACCTTTAAAGGTAATCAGGGTCTGGGATCGCGCGATTCATTGATATGAAATCGATCGGTAAGACTTCGAGCCAGTAAAGGTGCGAACATCTGCTCCATAGCCTACAACTGAAGTATGAAGGGAGGCGGGGTCGAAGGAGCGCAGGAGACGGTTTGTTGGATGGCTTGGAATATTGATCAGGGAATATGTTCCTGGGAATGTGTGGGACTAAAGACCAATCTCAAGGTCTTCTTCTTAAAGCTTTGCAAGTGAGATGATCTCATTCTTCTTTATCTATGATGAAAGAGAATTTCAAAATCTTGTATGAGAAGAAGTGAGTCATCGGATCGATAAGTTTAGAACTTCGGAAGAGAAGATTCGCTAGGGTCTTTATCTCTTTTCAGTCCTTCTCTTTTTTCTGGAAATGAGGGGACTTCTTATCTCTCATCAATAGTCTCAGATCATCAATAGTTCCACCCCACAGGCGTATCATCACCATCCCTTAGCAACCATTCCTTTCATGTATCCGTATGTTATCCGTACGCAAAGGCATGAAGCAATGTTCCAAGGCTGGAGGGGGGAGAAGGCCGAAGTGATGGCAAAAGTTCTGGTTTCTTCATCTCCTGCTTTCCGCGGTGTAAAGAAAAACGAGAGTTTCGAAGCCTTGAAGGTAGTTTACTTGCTTACTTCTTAGAGTAAGGAGTGAAAGAGAGAAGAAATAGTAAGTAGAGATGGTAACCACTAGGAGACAGGATCAAAATAAAGGTAGAAAAGCAAAAATGATAGAGCTTTCAAGGCACGGTAACAAGCGCTAAATAAGATCGGGAGGGTTAACTTAGGGCTTAAACCTATATGGCTAGCAACCCCAATGGCAGCACTGCACTGGRAGGAAAGAATCCAACTCTATATAAGATTAGGCACTGTCTGCTACGGGCACTTCTACTAACTCGGCTAGACCGACATAAACCATTAGCTCTTTAGGAGGGGAAAGTCTTAGGCTTAGCAAGGGCACTCCCAACAGCTGCAAGTAGGACTGCCACTGCCTAGAAGTAAAGTACAACAGACTCGGATGGACTCACATCGAATGGAAGGTCCACAGGGAAGATATCTTGCTACTAGGGAAGGTAGAAGCAAGAAAACAACCGCCAAAAAGGAATTAGCAATGGGTATTTCCAAAAGGTCCAGAGACGCACTTCCTTAACTTAAGGTGGTTAGGACAGAGATTTGAGGCTAAAGACCGCAAACTACTAGGTAGTATTGTATAGGAATCCCTTAGATTAAAGAGATGTTTCTTTCCTTTATATACTGAGATCTCGTATAAATGTTTATTAACAATTAATGGTTTGATTGTATACTTATTACKAAGATTCAAGAAATGTTTCAATAAGAGAATACCATCGAATCGTGCAAAGTTATGGAAATAGACAGTTTTGATTTTTTGTCGATCTTTTTCACATACAAGAGCTAAACGATCTACAAAATCGTTCATCATCTTAGAACTCCTTTCTTCAAAGGATGTATAGAGAAAATCTGGATATTCTTCACCATTTTCTCTAAAAYCGATAGAACTACCTTTGGTAAATGGGATTTTTATCTGATTTTTATATATGACATAACTAATGGTAAACTTACCATAATCAGACAAAGTTGTATAACCATATTTAATAAATAATTGCATAATAGATAATTTTAGAAATCCCGAGTCATGAGTTTTTATATTGGAATTTTTCAAATCCATTCTAGCAATTCTCAATCCTGGATATTTATCCTGAACATATTCATCCAGTATTACATACTTTCAAGTATTCCATGATATAGACAACTGTTTAAAAACTTCTAGGTCTTTTTTGCTTGATTTATTATTCATTTATTACACCTTATAGTGTGTTAAAATACACCCCAGTGAAGAACGTTGTCTTATACCAGTCAACATATGCCTCTCTCATATAAGAAGACTTAGGTTGCCTCTCTTATCCATATAAGAAGACTTAGGTATAGATGTCACGTATCCACCTTCTACCCGTGGGTCGGACTCTAGTATGATTCCCTTAAAGAGAGTCTGGACTCTTGACGACTAACTCTAGTTAGGGAATCTCTCTAATTCTCTGTTCACGGAGTGTTTCCACGTATTCCGACTGTTCGGTTTTGGGCGCTAGATCCTCTTCCCTATTTATCGAGACTGTCCAGCACACAGACTTTTGTCCAGAAATACAGCGTCGACCATCGCTCTGTAATTCCGGTCACCCGAGTTTGGGGTTTTACTCATGGCGAAGAATAATAAAGGAAAAGTCAAAACAAAATTCAAGCGGTTGAATCTGTACGAAGACATCCCAGAATCTTCAACATCGGGTAAAATGGCTGTCTAATTTTGTCGAGTCAGCTTTTGATGGGTTGGACGATGGACTGGAAAAGGAGAAGCCTTTCCCCATCGTCATTGCAGATGTGGAGGTTGTGTTGGATGATGTGAGAAGAGAGTCGCCTTTCCCTAATTTCAATTAACAGGTCTGGCAGTTAAACAACAGAGAAGCAAGGGGCTGCAGGTCAGAAATTGGATAATAACACATCAGGGTAAGGCTAAGCAAGACACAGACAACTGGTATGCGGGATGATTGAAGAACAGTAGGGACCGCAATGCCAGACACCAACTTTCATTTGACCCCATTTTGGAGGATTATATTTTGATACTTCCGGATGAGATTTTGGATGTCGACAATACGTTCGGATATGCGCTTGTGAGATATTTCCCTACCCGACATCCCGGGCAGGTGGGGCTCGATAAAATCATAAAGTCTTGGAAAGTTCTAGCATGTGTCATACTGATCGTCAATGGTTGGATCACTTTCATTTTTACGTCGGAAAATGATCGTGATACGGGGTTATGTGGAGGTCCTTATACGATTTTCGGGCGCACCTTAATGCTGAAACTCATGCCCAAGTGGTTTAGGTTTGGGGACGATGAGATCAATACGATGCCGATTTGGGTCGAATTTTCAATCCTGCCACTTGAGTGCTGGAATACCAGACTACTTGGTCATATTGCTTCAAAAGTGGGTACCCCTATTTCGACGATAAACTGGAGAAGACCATGGAGGGGATTTCATGCGCTCGTGTCCTTGTTGATGTTGATGTCTCTAAGGAACTTAATTGCTCTATTAACATTGTGGATGCATCAGACATTGCTTCAACCAGTTCATTGAATACGAGGCTGAGCCCGCATGTTTGCATTATCACTGAATTGGTCATTTGACGTCAATTTGTAAGGGAACGGAGAGGAAATGGTAGCTGAACCTGAAATAGTCCCTGCTTTGGCTCTCCAGTTTCTAGCTTCGGCCATCACTAGCTCAGCAACGACAGTCCAGATTTCGGCAGTTGCAGACCCTGCGTCAGTTGCGACAGTCATCAACCCTGCTCCAGCAGCCACTGTCCCCGCCCCGGCAGTCACGGAAAATACCCTACAGCCTGTTATGTCTGCTGTGATCGTACCCAGGCAATTGCTTGATGGAACTCCCAGGCAAATACCTCTCAAGTTTTCAAAAAGCAACCCATTTCGCCTGAGAAATCGAAGCATACTCTGAACACAGAATCAAAAGAAAGTTCATCAAAAAACTATGACGGTTCGACATCTAATGCCCTATGGTGCACTGCAAAGCCAGTGGAAGGTCCCATTAGCTCTTCGATCGCCACATATGAAACAGAATATGAACAAGTCTTTGAGTCGGGCGCTGAGATGAGCTTGAATTTCCAAACTGTTGGAAAAAATAATTATGTCTTGAAACCCACTGCTGCTACTTCTCCAAACGCAAAGACACAGTCATCGAGTATGAAGTTACGCAACAGATCGCTTATGAAACCTGAAGCAGTGCAGGCTACCCTTTAGAATAAAGGGTTTGACATCTCGTCTAAATGATTATTGCAGTATGGAATATTAGGGGCTTCAACTCGTCCCTAAAACAGGATGAGGATGAGGTTGCACACCTCATTCTTGAAAAAATCATCGACTTGTTCAGACTACTGGAAACTGAATCTACTCAACAAATTATTAGTAATTTTTTGGAAAAGAGGCTTATTTTGTCGAACCACTCTCTGTTTGTGGTCTAGTTCTCCCACTCTTATTTGATCAGAAAGACTCCGCAGCAGTGTTTTAACATGTGGACTGCGCATGATGATTTCTCGGATAGGATCGAGCATAACTGGCAGCGTTCTTTTAGGGGCACTGCTGAATTTCGGCTTAAAGAAAAACCAAACTTTTGAAATCAAGTTTGAAGGAGTTAAATGCTAAACATTACTCGCACACTTCTAGCGTGCTTCGGCTTCTAAGACAGCCCTTAAGGAGGCCCAAACAAGCCTAAATTTTGACATGGACAATCGAGTGTTAGCTTCAAAACTACCGGTACTTCGGGAGCAGGTTATTTTTCTACGCAACGCTAAAAAGCTCTTTCTTCAGCAAAAGGCTAAGTGAAAGTACTTTATTGAAAGAAACAAATGCACTAAATTCTTTCAGTCCGCTGTCAAAAGGAATGCAAAGCGTAACTTCATCACTTAACCAAATATGATGGCAGCATTACAAAATCGACTAAGGAAGTTGACAAGGAGTTTTTATCCTTCTACAAGGAATTGCTGGGAACTGTTTTGTAGTTTTTGTGGTGATGAATAAATCATCAGGTTCATTGACTTGGTATTATCGGAAATCGATTCGAATGTAAGATTTAATGTGTTTGTAACTTTGGAAATAAAAGGAAAATGAAAATAAAGCAATTAACCTAATTAAACTATCCTAGAAATTGAAATAGCAAGTGGGTAGAATGCCTAGGTCATATGCCTTCAATGAAAATGCAAGCAAATAATGAAAACAAGCAAAAACAAGCATGTTCACTAAGTACAAGCATGCATGCACAAGGTACAACTAAACTTGCATGAACATAAAAACTTGAATAATGCAAATTAACATGAATTGAAAGCATTAATGGATAAAGCAATGAAAATGGACGGGAAAGTTTGAAACTTTATGAAAGAGAACAAGTAATAAAGCATAGATTTAGGATTAAGCATGAAAATTAAATTGCAAACAAAGCATGTGAAAAACTCAAAATCAAGACGATCCAAGACCCGATCTACGTCTAGATTCCATAGCCAATTCTTTAGATCTAACATTAATTCAAAGTGCTAAGACAAAAGGCATAAAAATGAAGAAAATGCATGAAACATATGAAATTGCGTGAAATTAAACGATCTAGGCCCCGATCTATGATTTAGATGTGTCACTCAACTAGATTCCATAGATAATTCACAAGATCAAACACAAGTTCTAATACCTAAAACAAATGAAGAACAAAGCATGAAGTTGAAAGAAAGCTTACTAGAATTGAAGAGAGAATCCAAAAGGTTGATTGAAATTGCAAGGAATTAAAAATCCAAGGGAGTACTTGAATCCTTCTTCAACTTACAAACCCAAGGCAAAAAACTTGAAAATTTAGTCTAAGAGCTACAGAGAGAAAATAATCTCAAACCCAAGCTTGGGTTGGGAGGAGGTGTCTTTACAAAATGAGAGTGAGGTTCTATTTATAATAAGTTTTATTAGGGGTAAATGGGTCAAATAAGTCTTATAAGTTTGAATTTCCCATGTTTGACCAAATTTGACCCAAAATGGTCAAAATAGACCATTTGGGTTGATATTGCTCGATATAACTCGGCATGGCTCGACATTTGGGCGAGATGGCTCGGACACTGGTAACCCAGTGTCAGCGGTGTACCCAGTGTCCACAGCTTTCGGTAGGAGTATGCGGGCGAGCTCGCTCGACAGCTCTCGGCGGTGTGACTCGGCAGGCTCGGCAGGCTTGGTGTCGACGCGCACGGGGCGTCGGTCGATGCTCAGCAGGATCGACGCAACAGAGAGCTGGTGTCGACCCTGCGCCGACCGATGCTGGCAGGTCTCGGCAGCGATGCGCACGGGCTCTCGGCAGGCTCTCGGCAGTGTGACTCGGACACTGGGTAACCCAGTGTAGGCAACGTACCCAGTGTCAGCAGTAATACTTCAAGTCGAGACCCGATTTCGCTAAAACTCCACTTGTAAGCCCACACTTGACCATACCTAGACCAAAATACTTCAAAATACCTAAATTAAACATAAAATTAATTAGTTAGGATTAAAATAACCATATTAAGCATAAAATCAAAAAGAAACACGAAAAAATAATAAAACGAGAGAAACAACTTAATAACTTAACTAATCGACTCAAAAGCCGCTAATACCATAATAAAACTCAACTTAAAAACATGAGAAAAATACCACAATTACATAAAAATAATCACCCCACACTTGTTGGTTTGTTCGTCCTCGAACAATAAAAAGAATCAAGAATGTACATGTAATGAACATTATGAAAAAAGAAAAATCCTTGTGCTTATCCTTATTAATATGATGAGATTATCAACATAGACTCGCTATTGTCAAGAATTGATCGTATTACTCTTTCTCAAATACAAGCCAAATCGATGGCTTCCTCTCAAAGGAAATTTTGAGGGTGTTCGCTCAATTCGCTCAAGTGTTTAGTATATGGGACGTGTTTACGCTCAAGTCGACCAATACATGCACATTGTCAAGATTTCACAAATCGGTCGCTCAAAATTGCTAATAGTTCATGACCAAATAAGAATCGAAAGAGGTCTTTATTATGGGTTGTAATGTTGGCTCTTTGGTAAGGTATGGAACATGTTGATATAGTGGCTAACACACGATCAAACGTGATCCATAACACACAAAATCCTAATCTCTAAAACCTGAAACTTATGATCGCTTCACCAGTCCCAATTCACCAAACTCTCGTTTGAAATCCTTTCGTATACTCACACGCTTTCCCGACATTATTTCACAACACTCAGAAGCTTTTTGAATTTTCTTCTTTTTACTAAACTTAGCCTTTTTGAATTAGTCTTTTCATTTGAATGCACGCTTTATCACTTTTCATGATTTGTGTTGGAGTATTCTTCTTCTTCTTTTTTTTTCGTGTATAAGCAACTCAAAACCCAAAACCCACAATCGATTTCCCTCACATTTCTTGTCAACTAATCATACACTCTTACCTCATAATTTATGAAGATATAAGAGCTTAAATCGAGTTTGGCTAACAAGAAATAAGACATAGGCTCAAGGGGCTCGTTTGGGATTTTTAAAGTATCTTACATATATCGATATGGCTGGAATAAGGATGATATATGTGCCTCGAGGTCATTTTCAAATTTAATCATGTACGAGCAAAATCAAACCTCCTCAATGCAATTTCCATAAAAATGCAAGCAAGCCGATAAATCACACAAGGCTACTCACTAGTTTGCACCGAATTTGAGAGCAATATCCAAAGAGCTTTTAGAGCGTTGTAATCTTTTCACGAGAAAATGTTGATTATATATATATATATATAGGCGGGTTTGGACGAAACACAAAAAATTCAACTACTCACACAAGAGGCCATAATGGAGGCTTTGTTAATCCTAATGGGAATGTGGATGGCCAATTTCTGAATCCCAGCCCGTATGGAAGTCCTCATGCTTACAATTTCAATTATAACCCGATTGGTGCCAACAATAGTGCTCAAAATCTCGATCCGTATGCACTACAAAAAAATCCGGCAGTTCTGGCGGAATTACTGGCAGCCATCAAGCCGCCAGCAATGCTGACGGCTTTCCTGGTGGCCCGACATTGCCGGCGGATATGCTGACGGCCATGGCCGTCAGCATTATAGACCGCCAGTAACCCGCCAGAGAAAAAGCGGGATTTTATCCCGCTTAATTATACTGACGGCCATACCCGTCAGTATATAAAATTGGCGTCGCTGACGGGTTTGGCCGTCAGGATCCTGACGGTCGAGGCCGTCAGGATATAATTTTTAATTAAAAAAAATATAATTTCGCTACTCCTGACGGTCATGGCCGTTAGGATACTATTTTTAATAAAAAAAAAATAAAGGCCCGGGAGTGCCTCCCGCTTAATTATACTGACGACCATACCCGTCAGTGTATAAAATTGATATCGCTGGCGGGTCTAGCCGTCAGGATCCTGACGGCAATGACCGTCAGGATATAATATTGAATTAAAAAAAAAGGGAGGTTCGCTAATCCTGACGGTTGTGACCGTCAGGATATATTATTTAATTAAAAAAAAAATCGCTAATCCTGACGGCTATTGGCCGTCATGATATTAACCTAAAAATCGACGCGGTCTTTCCTTCTCCGCCTCACTTTCCAGATTCAGCTGCACTCAAAAAAAAAAGAAATCGTCGCCTCCGCCGCCTCCGGGATATCCTCACTTTCCAGAAGGTCGAGAGCCACCGCCGCCGCTTCACTCCGAAGCCCGCCGTGCCGCAGCCCTGCTCCGCCCACCGTGCCCTGCTCCGAAGCCCAGGACACCGTTGCTGCGCCGCTCCGCTCCGAAGCCCAGTCCACCGCGGCCGCCTGCCTCCACCGCGCTGCAGCCGAGCCCAGCCCGAGGTCCACCACCACCGCCTGCCTCCACTTCCGCCGCAGCTCTGAGGTCCACCACCACCTCCACTTTCAATTTTCATTTGTATTTTTGTTTATTTTTTGTGTAATAATTTAGGGTATAAATTATAATTATAGTTTAATTTAGGTTTAATTTAAAATTAGGGTTTCATTTAGGGTTTAAATTAAAATTATGTAATAATTAGGGTATAATTTACAATTATAGTTTAATTGAGGTTTTAATTTGAAATTAGGGTTTCATTTAGGGTATAAATTAAATTAGGTTCAATTTATGAATAATTATATAATTAGGGCTCAATTTAGGGGCTAAATTAAAATTAGGGTTTAATTTATGTTTAATTTGAAATTAGGGTTTAATTTATGAATAATCACCTAATTAGGGTTTAATTTAGGGATAATCACATAATTAGGGTTCAATTTATGAATAATTATATAATTAGGGTTCAATTTATGAATAATTATATAATTATGGCTCAATTTAGGGGGTAAATTAAAATTAGGGTTTAATTTATGTTTTAATTTGAAATTAGGGTTTAATTTATAAATAATCACCTAATTAGGGTTTAATTCAGGGATAATCACATAATTAGGGTTCAATTTATGAATAATTATATAATTAGGGTTCAGTTTATGAATAATTATATAATTAGGGCTCAATTTAGGGGGTAAATTATAATTAGGGCTCAATTTAGAGGCAAATTATATTGTATATATATTGTTCATGCATGGGAGGCCGTGGTGATCGATCGGGATTTAAAAAAAATTGTATATATATATTGTTCATGCATGGGAGGCCGTGGTGATCGGTCGGGGTTTAATTTTGTTTATATATATTATTATCATTGGTGTTGTTGGTTGTATACCGTCGGATGTTGACGTGGGTTACGGCGCCGGCCGGGAGGTGTTGTCCCTCCAATAGCGGGTTTTCAAACTTTTTTTCAAAAAATGTGATAGGGTGTCACGTGGTTTTATTTAAGTTTTCAAAATATTTTTTCAAAAATGTGACGGTGGTAATTCGCTAATCCTGACGGCTATTGGCCGTCATGATATTAACCTAAAAACGACGCGGTCTTTCCTTCTCCGCCTCACTTTCCAGATTCAGCTGCACTCAAAAAAAAAAGAAATCGTCGCCTCCGCCGCCTCCGGGATATCCTCACTTTCCAGAAGGTCGAGAGCCACCGCCGCCGCTTCACTCCGAAGCCCGCCGTGCCGCAGCCCTGCTCCGCCCACCGTCGCCCTGCTCCGAAGCCCAGGACCACCGTTGCTGCGCCGCTCCGCTCCGAAGCCCAGTCCACCGCGGCCGCCTGCCTCCACCGCGCTGCAGCCGAGCCCAGCCCGAGGTCCACCACCACCGCCTGCCTCCACTTCCGCCGCAGCTCTGAGGTCCACCACCACCTCCACTTTCAATTTTCATTTGTATTTTTGTTTATTTTTTGTGTAATAATTTAGGGTATAAATTATAATTATAGTTTAATTTAGGTTTAATTTAAAATTAGGGTTTCATTTAGGGTTTAAATTAAAATCAATTTAGGGGGTAAATTAAAATTAGGGTTTAATTTATGTTTTAATTTGAAATTAGGGTTTAATTTATAAATAATCACCTAATTAGGGTTTAATTCAGGGATAATCACATAATTAGGGTTCAATTTATGAATAATTATATAATTAGGGTTCAGTTTATGAATAATTATATAATTAGGGCTCAATTTAGGGGGTAAATTATAATTAGGGCTCAATTTAGAGGCAAATTATATTGTATATATATTGTTCATGCATGGGAGGCCGTGGTGATCGATCGGGATTTAAAAAAAATTGTATATATATATTGTTCATGCATGGGAGGCTGTGGTGATCGGTCGGGGTTTAATTTTGTTTATATATATTATTATCATTGGTGTTGTTGGTTGTATACCGTCGGATGTTGACGTGGGTTACGGCGCCGGCCGGGAGGTGTTGTCCCTCCAATAGTGGGTTTTCAACTTTTTTTCGAAAAATGAGATAGGGTGTCACGTGGTTTTATTTAAGTTTTCAAAATATTTTTTCAAAAATATGACGGTGGTAATTGCTTATTTGAAACCTTGACGAAGTGACACGATGCATATAGATCACCTGTTTGATAATTAATATCAAATGGAAAAATTTGAAACTAAGTTTTGAATTATTCCAATATTCCTTAGACCCGTTTGAGATTTAGTATCAAATATAGAGTTTGATACTAAATTTCGAATTGTCCCATTTTTAGACAGTTTGAGAATATGACTTGTAGTATGGTTATCTTATGTGTATGTTTTTTTTTAGTTTTGAAATTTTGGTTTCTGCATCTCTCTAATTGTTCTCGGGTGCACTGAAATATACGTGCACTACGAGAACTGAGGGGAGATGCTGCCGAAATTTTGAATTTAGGAAAAATACATATTTTAAGATAATACATACTACTAAACGTCACTTTCTCGAATGGGATAGAAGCCTTGCCAATTACAACTCGAATTACTCATTATTCTCGTAATGCTGCCGAAATTTTGCCACCTTCTTTAATTCTAGAACACGCTTAACACTCAAAAATCTTAGGATGGCTGATGATCGTAGTTGGATGTACAAACAGAATATTTTTGGATTTCTAAATCCGGCGTTCGTGGCCGGTGTAGATAGTTTCGTATAATTTGCACTCACGCATGATTCTGCAGAGAGGGACGGTGATAACTAAAATGCCCTTGCCCACGAACTAAGTGTAGGAACTCTAGTTATAGGTCTATCGATGAGATAAAATGTCACATCAGTACCAAAGGGTTCATTGCTGATTACTACATTTGGACTCATCACGGGGAAACAGATCACATCTCATCGTCTGCTGATATTGAAATTAGGGGATCATCATAAAATGTGTACGTCGATATGGTGCGAGATGTTGTCGGTCCTAATTTCGATATAAATGACATTGAGTTGGATGAATCACCTAATCCTGAGGCGAAGAACTTTTTCGATATTCTGAAAGCTGGCAAAAAACCTTTGTATCCCGGCTGCGAGAAACTCAATTGGTTTTCCTTAGTTGCCCGTCTTATGAATTTAAAATCGGAGCATGGCATTTCTCAGAAATTTTATGATCAATTTATTGATTTAATCAAAGAGATCGTGCCAGAAGACAACAATGTTGCAGATAATTTCTACGAAAGTAAGAAGTTGTTGAGAGGTATAGGGTTACCGGTAGAGAAGATAAATTGTTGCGTTAAGAACTGCATGATTTATTGGAAGGATGATTTGAATCTGGATAACTGCAAGTTTTGTAATCATCCACGGTTCAAACCCGCGAAGAAAGGAAAAGCTAAACGGCGCAAGTCCAACTTAATTCCGTCTAAGACGATGTTTTACTTTCCTCTAACGGCCCGCCTGCAGAGGTTGTACGCATCTAAAACAACGGTAAAGGATATGCGGTGGCATGAAGAACATATGGTAGAGGATGGTTTCATGCACCACCCYTCAGATTCTGAGGCTTGGAGACACTTCGATCAAACTCATCCAGAGTTCGCCGCTGAAACTCGAAACGTAAGATTGGGTCTATGTATAGACGGATTTCAACCTTTTGGAAGTTTCAAAAAACAATACTCTTCGTGGCCAGTGATTGTCACACCATACAATTTGCCTCCCTGGATGTGCATGAAAGAGCAGTATATGTTTCTCAGCGTTCTCGTCCCGGGCCCACAAAACCCCAAAGATAAGTTAGATGTTTTTCTACTGCCGTTGATTGAGGAGCTGAGGCAGCTGTGGTCCGACGGTGCTCTCTCGTATGATGTATCTAATAAATAGAACTTTCAGATGCGAGCGGCCCTTATGTGGACCATTAGCGACTTTCCTGCATACTCGATGTTGTCCGGTTGGAGTACGGCCGGTCGAATGGCTTGTCCGTACTGCATGGAGCGTTCAGACGCTTTTACTCTGCAAAAGAGCATGAAACAATCATGGTTTGATAACCATCGTAAATTTCTAGAATGTGATCATCGACTTCGTAAAGATAAATTTTTTTTTTAGAAAAAATAGAAAGGTTGAAGCTCTGCCGCAGCACGTGCGTTCTGGAACAGAGGTTTTGGCCGAAATTGAACGGCTAGGACTTCTGAAGGTAACTGATGAAAACCATGAACATCTGAACGAACTAATAGCGAAGAATAGTGGTTGGAGAAAAAGAAGTATTTTTTGGGATTTGCCTTAATGGAGCACTAACTTGATTCGTCATAATCTAGACGTTATGCACATTGAGAAAAATGTTTTTGATAATGTATTTAACACGGTGATGAATGTCAAAGGGAAGACAAAAGACACTTCGAAATCAAGAGATGAGTTAGTAGAATACTGTCACCATCCCGAACTTCATGCAGACGCATCAGGAAAGTATCCCAAAGCGTCGTACACGCTCGATAAGACGTCGAAAGTTGCATTATGGGAATGGATAAAGGCTCTCAAATTTCCTGATGGGTACGCATCAAATCTAGGTCGCTGTGTTGATATGAAAGGGTTGAGATTGTACGGGATGAAAACCCATGACTGTCACGTGTTTATGCAGTAGTTGATCCCAATTGCATTTCGAGAACTGCTTCCTCATCCCGTGTGGAAGGCCTTAACAGAGTTAAGTTTGTTTTTTAGAGATCTGAGTGCGAGAGTCATTGGAACTGCTGATATGAGTCGTTTAGAGCAAGACATTCCTCTAATACTCTGTTAGCTTGAGATGATATTTCCACCAAGTTTCTTCGATTCAATGGAACATTTGCCCGTCCACTTACCATACGAAGCGAGAATTGCTGGTCCCGTGCAATATAGGTGGATGTAAAGGTATCTTTGCAAGTTGAAAAACAATGTAAGGAATAAAGCGTGTGTTGAAGGCTCGATAGCAAATGCATATCTAGTTGAAGAGGCGTCGAATTTTGTTTCGTACTACTTCGACGATAATGTCTCCACAAAAAGGACAAACTTAAATCGTAATGAAGAAGTTCAAAATGATGAAGACGACAATCCAGACGTTCTATCTATTTTCAAAAATACTGGTGAAGCTTTCTCAGAAGCAAGGAAAAGATTCTTGACGGACGAAGAATTGGTCGAGGCCCAAAGATATGTGTTACTAAATTGGGCTGAACTCCAACAATTTATCAGGTTGCCAATTCAAATTCGTTGCACCCCTAATTATCGAAATCCATTGATTAAATATTATAACAATTCTTCAATTTAATCTAAATGTGTAGTTTGTTCGAAGATGGTATTAAATGTCACCAACTGAACATTACAGATGAGGCCCTGGCTAGAAAAGTGGACGCTGAATTTCCTTCTTGGTTTGAGATCTACGCGAGTCTTAATTATCTTTAAAATTACGTGGCAATTAAAATATATTATAACATTTGAAAACATAAAATTATTGTAGGCACGAGATCCTTTGAACAATGTAAATGACGATTATACGAGGTCAATTGCGTATGGTCCATCACGTGTCATGAACACATTGAACGGTTGCAAGATAAATGGATATAGATTTCACACGCTCTCGTATGGCTCTGAACGATCAACATCGAGCACAGGAGTTTGTATACGAGGAACAAATTATGGGCCAGATTACATGGATTATTACGGTCGTCTTTTAGAAGTTGTTCAATTGGAGTATCACGGGCTTCAAACGACCGGAAGGACGCTCTTGTTCAAATGTGAGTGTTTTGATCCAACTCCAGCCGACACGAAAATTCATCCTCAATATAAGCTCGTTGACATCAATCATAAATGTAGATTCAATCGATACGAGCCATTTGTACTCGCATCCCAAGCAACTCAAATGCACTACAGTTCATATCCGAGTTTGAAGCGAGACAAGCTAGATTGGTGGGAAACTTGTCAAATCAAACTCGATCAACGGTGGATTATATTGAGCCACGCGTACCTGAACAACAGTCATTCCAAGAAGATGTTGTAGAAACATTTCCTGCAATACAATTAGAGGATGTCGACTTCCAATTAAACGACCCTCTCAATCACGAACACGACGAGTCGGTCAATGATGATTTAGAAGAGTCAGAAAGGGAAGAACTAGATTTAACTGAAGAAAACGAAGAAAGCTATAAAGATGAGTCTGAAAGTTAAGACTGGGGTTTGAAGATTTTTTGAGTGTCAACGATAATATGGACAATCATACACACACACACACATATATATATATATATATATATATATATATATATATATATATATATATATATATAAGGATCAAATCCACCTGCAACTCAGGAGGAAGTACCACGTCTAAGTTCACCAGCTTCTCAATGAGTGTTATCATCTTGAGAACGTGCTCGTGGACCGAAGCCCCTTCGCGCAATCTCAAGGAGACTAACTCCTTCGTCGCTGCGTACCTAGACGCCCGAGTATTCTCACTATACATCGACTCAAGGTTCTCCTTGATGTCGGCTGCA
>BMAC01000985.1:286040-316854 GCA_014905375.1 Phtheirospermum japonicum | reverse complement strand
GGGCAGGTCCAGGGTTAGACTGATATCTGTGGTCATATTTGGATGTGGATGGATAGTTAAGGATTTTTTTTATACATTCGATTAATGAATTGATTTTTAGTTTTTAATGATTTGTTTTGATTTTTTTATTAGTGAATAATTTATTTTGGATTATCTAAAATTTTATTTGTTTATTATTTTTAATTTAAATATTAATTAATATATCAGAATTATAGCAAATTGTTGCCAGAAAACTAGTCTAATGTAGAATGCAAAAAACTGTCACGAATGCTGACGGAGGACCCGCCTGGAAATCCTGGCGGGTTATGACGCCAGTAATTCTGACGGCTTTTCTGCCAGGAATAATGGCGGGCACAACCACCAGGATTTCCGGACGGGTCCTCCCGCCAGGAATACTGACGGCACACCGCCATTAAAGCATCAGATATTCCTGGCGGGAACACCCGACAACAATACTGGCGGTTTCTTGCTGGCGGGGAAAGCCGTCAAGGAATCCGTCGGCATTCCTGGCGGGTATATTTACCCGTCAGGATACAAGAATCCTGACCGTGAAAATACTGGCGGCCATTATCCCTCAGGAGGCCGTCAAGATTTCATATACTGACAGAATCCTGACGGATATGGCCGTCAGAATTGCCGGATTTTTTTGTAGTGATGAGTTGTTTGGCGGTGTGAGCTCCAATGCCCAAAATGCCTCTCCCGCCCTCCATATTCCGATTAATGCTCCTATTTCGCCCTCCGATCTGAATCTCTTGGCCATTTTGCAACAATTGCAAACACTTTCGGTCACGTTGGCTTCGTTCGATACTAAGTTCAATGCTCTCAAGACTACGACCAACGGGTTAAGCACTACAATTGAGAAATTGGAAAGTGATGTGAATATGTTGAAGCAAGCGAATGAGAAAGACGAATTGCCAAGCCAACCTTCGCATCCTCTTGCGGTCATGGTCCTTGGAAGTGGTGGGGTGGTTGATAATACGGTTGTCCTACCGTCCGACGAGGAAGTGGTTTCTATTCTGAGTGCTCTTATCCCTCTTGATTCCACCCCCCTGGGCCTCATGTTGGTAAAGTAACTTCCCGATGGCCTCCACAAGTCGTCTATTTCTGCTTTAGAAAGTACTTCTCTCTCATCTATTTTTTTCAAACCCGTACAAGGCACCAATCTCTAAATCCCCTATGCCTTCTCCTTCAAAAATATCATTTGAAGAGTGGTTACGCATGGATGTGATCCGAGAATTGGTCGAACAAGTTTATATGGAGGAAATGGGCATTGAGGATGAGTTTGACTCGGGTGCTTATGTTGAAGGTTGTGGTGAAAGGAATGAGACCCTTGTTCTTCACGATGAGTCAATTGTTCTTCAGTGTGCCCATGGTTTGTGTGAGAAGGATTGTCTATGGGTCGTTGAGGGCAACGATGAAATTTTGGAGGGGGAGGTGGAGATTTTTGATGATAAGATTGGAAATCTTGAAGAGTACCTTGAGGGGATCGGTAATTTGTTCGAGTTAGCCTCCAAAGACATCGAGAGGAGGCACACGCCCGAGCTTAAGCCTCCTCCATATCCCCTCAAGCGTGTCTATTTGGAGAAAGAGGAGATCAAGCCGATCATCATCTTTTCCAATCCGGAGCGAGAAGAAGAGGAGCTGACAGTTGAAGTGCTTAAGTTTCTTAAGGGTTCTATTGGGTAGAGACCCGGAGTTGTTAAGGGAGTTAGCCCCTGTGTGGAAATAGTAAAATTCGGGAATTAGAGGTTGTTGTGGGAAGGATTGATGTTTGTGATTTTCAAAATCGAGTGGGTGAATCACATTGACTTGGTGACAAAGACGAGCGGCATGTTCATTTTTGAGGATGGAAAAGGGGAGTTGTTGGCGATGAGGGCTACAACAGGATGGAGGATGTTGATCGATTCTAAGAAGTTAAATGTGTCTACAAAGAGAGATCATTTCCCTCCCCCGTTTGTTGATCAAAGGTTGAACAAGCTAGCCAGCCATTATTCCTATCGTTTCTTGGACGAGTTTTTGGGTTATTTAAAAACTACCATTCCACCCGAAGACCTAGCCGAGTCGAGTTTCATTTGCCCATTTGGAACATTTGCTTTTTGGCGAATACTATTTGAGCTATGTAATGCGCCGAGAACGTTCCAAAAAGTGGATCCTCCCGACAAGGAGGATATTGTTTTGGTGGATCCTCTCGTTCTCTTTACACCTTGAGCGAAAGGGGAGTTCGTCAAGCTAATGACGTAAAACAAGCGCTTCTTGGGAGGCAACCCAAGTTCTTTTCATTCTTTTTCTTTCTTTCTTTCTTTCTTATAATATAAAAACCCAAAAACATTTGGAAAAATTAAAAAATAAAAAATTCTGTGTTGTCTTTTGGTTCTTTTGAACCTTTGGTTTTGTTTTGTGTACTTATTTTCTCGTGTTTTTTATTTTCTTGTGGTTGTCTTTTTAAGTGTTTTGCTTTCCGACTCCAACCATGGCCGAATTGATAAGATAATTGCGTCCATGGAGCTGGGAGAGAAACAAACTAGTGAGTAGCCTTGTGTGAATTATCGATTTTGCTTGCATTTTTATGGAAACTTCATTGAGGTGGCTTGATTTCACTTGTACATGATTGAATTTGGAAATGACATATATCACCCTTATACCGGCCATATCCAAATATATAAGCTACTTAAAAATTCCAAATGAGCCCCCTTGAGCCTATGCCCCATTTCTTGTATATCTTCATAAATTGTGAGGTGAGAGTGTATATTGTGAGTTAACTAGAAATGTGAGAGAATCAATTGTGGGTTTTGGATTTTGAGTTGCTTATACAAAAGAAAAAATGAAAAAAAAAAAGAAGAGAATAACATTCTCCAACACAAATCATGAAAAGTTATAAAGCGTGCGTTCAAGCGAAAAGCCTAATTTAAAGTCTAAATTTAGTAAAAAGAAGTGAATTCAGAAAACTTCAAAGTGTTGTGAAATAAAAGTCAGGAAAGAGTGTGTACGAAAAAAGGGTTTCGAATGAAAGTTTGGTAAATTGGGAAGGGTGAAACGATCATAAGATTCGGGTTTTAGAAGTTAGGGTTTTGTTTGTTGTTGATCACGTTTGATCGTGTGTTAGCCACTATATCCAAAGATTCCATACCTTACCAAAGAGCCAACATTACAACCCGAAATAAAGACCTCTTGCGATTCTTGTTTGGTCATGTACAATGGGCAATTTTGAGTTTCTGATTTGTGAAATCTTGTCGAGGTGCATGCATTTGCCGATTCGAACGTATACACGTCCCTTATAAAACACACTTGAGTGAATTGAGCGAACACCCTCAAAAACTCCATTTGTGAGGAAGTCATCGATTTGGTTTTCATTTGAGAAAGGGTACGTAATACGAACAATGCTTGGCGATAATGAGTTTGTGTTGATACTTTCATCATATTAATAAGGATAAGCACAAGGGTTTTTCTTCTTGCACAATATTTATTGCATGTACACTCTCGATTCTTTTCGTTGTTCGAGGACGAACAAACCGATAAGTGTGGGGTGGTTGTTTTTCATGTAATTGTGATATTTTTCTCATGTGTTATTTAGGGTTTAGTGTCGTTTTTAGTAGTTTTAAGTCTAGTTTTGTTAGGATTTTAGGTTATTTTCTCGTTTTAAACGTTTCGAGCTTTATATTCATAATGTTGTTATAGGTTGTTCGTGTCGTGGGTTTTTGAGCTTAAAATACTTATGTTGTAGATGGTTTAATGATTTAGATTCACTCTAAGAAGTGCCGGCATACGCCTAGGTTCGAGTCGAGGCATTGAGGTCCAAAATCCGTGCCGAAATGAGAAAACTGAGCCGAAAGCAGCCCGGATAGACTGAAAATCTCCCAATCAACTTTCTGATCCACTTATGGTCGATCGACTAGCCACAAATCGACTGAAAGCTCAAAAATCTACTGCTCGACAGTAGCCAACTTCGAATCAGCAAGGCAGTCGATCGACTGCGTCACAGTTACTCTCGGGATTTTTGGTGTTTTTGATGATTTTGTCCCTACAAATAACTATATAAACACCATGACTTGCCCTAAAGGAGCATCCACTCTCCTCCCAACTCTTGCATGTGTTTGGGATGAATTCACTCTCTAGTTTTTGATTTACTTTCTCTCTCTTAGGTTTTAGATTTAATTTCAAGCTTTGCCTTGGGTTTGCAAGCCTGGGTTTGTAAGCTTAAGAAGAATTCAAGTACCCCCTTGGATTTTACTTTGATTTGTAATTTCATTCAATTATTTGGATTCTCTTTTCAATTCAAGTAAGTTTCCCTTAATTTTCTTCCTTGTTCTTCAATTTCATGCATGTTCTTCAATTTCATGCTTTTTGCCTTAGCTCTTAGATTTCTTGTTAGATCTTGTGATTTTTCCATGGAATCTAGATGAGTGACACATCTAGATCATAGATTGAGTCTCGAATCGTCTTTGTTTTGAGTTTTTCATATGCTTTATTTTGGTTTAAATTTTCATGCTAGATCCTATATCTACTTTTTGTTACTTGTTATTTTACGAAAAGTTTTAAACTTTGACGTCAACTTTTCATGCTATTTCAATTGGTATTTTCAATATTTGTCAATTTTCATTTTCCTAGATTTTATGATCATGAAAGCATGGTTGTACTCTAGACTATTCTAGTTGTACTTGGTGAAACACTGCTTTCTATTGCTTATTTTCATTATTGCTTTGCATTCTAATTTCGAGTCATACGACGAGGCATCCTACCAACTTGCATTTTACATTTCTTAGTTAGTTTAGTTTCATAGTTTCCATTTGTTTTCATGAAACAATAAAATTATAAAAATAGGGTTGATCATAGTGTGATGAGATCTTCCCAAGTTGTGTTGACAAGGAAGGCTAATCGGAATTGATTTTGCAATTAAAACATGAAAGAGATAATAATGAAAAGAAAATCTATCCAACACCATCAAATATTTGGATTTTAAAAGCTATAACGAGAATTGAAATTGAAAGTATTTTAAAAGAAATAATTTGAAAAGAAAGCATCTAAAAAAGACAATTAAAGGAAAATGGGTTTTAGAAAAGCAATAAACAAAGGTCTAGGTCAATGACTCGTATCTGCAATCTCTTGGGAAATCTATTAAGCATTTGACGTGAATTAGTTGCGTTTGTCAATATCAACCTCAATTTGACTTCAACCTGATATTTAGATCTTCTTTCGGTCTCAAGCAACATCTAAAACTAATTAAGAGTTGGTCAAACAATCAATTTTACAATTCAAAACCATCCAAATTGAGAAAACCAGTTAAACACCCAACATATGTTCAATTAATTTATTCAACACATGTAAGCCCTAGACCAACTAATCTATTCTAAAAATACAATAAACATAAAGAAATTGGAGTAAGATCAAGCAAGAAAAATAAACATGAAATTAGAATAAATAACATGAAATTAAATCAAGAAATATATGAATTCAGAAAGCTCACTTGAAATTGTAAGGAGATCTAACATTTATAGCATAAATGAACCATAAAGTCTGAATATTGGAGAAAATAGCAAGATGATTTACACGTTTTTGTACAAGCTTTTGTTACCTTTTTATATCGTGTTTTCATGTGTTTTGCTTGCTTTTACGGGTATTAGGAGTCGAATTGGTCTATTTTGTTAGTTTTAGGTTTTTGTAGTATTTGCGCAATTTTTTATTATGTTTTCGTATATTTTCATTTGTTTTTATATTGTTGGCCGTAGAATGACCAAGAGGGGCCCGCGCATGTTTGTGGCATTCCATTCGACTCGCTATGGAATGGAAAAGCAAAGACAAGCAGGGAACATAGCGCAAGCAAGGAATGACAATCGACGGACGGCTGGAGCGAAAAACAAGGAAACGGAGCCGAGAGAAGCCATGCCAGTCGATCGAATGGCATGCAGTCGATCGAATGCGAGTCCAGTCGATCGACTGAACAAGTCTAAATCGACTGCTCGGCAGAAAGTTTTGCCGGAGGATAAAGCAGTCGATCGACAGGATTTCCGTCGATCTACTGCCAGCCGATCAACTGGTAGTAAGTCTATCGACTGCCTGTCGATCGAATGGTAGTCAGTCGATCGACTGCGACGTAGGAAATTTTGTAGTTTTAACCCATTTTGACAATTTTGCCCCTGCATCCATATATATATATATATATATATATATCCCAGCCCTCTCTCCACAAAACCTTATCTTTCCTTGGTAGTTTTTGTACTTTTTCAATCCCCTCCAAGCCAACTTTTACTATTCTATTGCTCTAGCTTTTGAAACCCTAGATTTAATCTTTAGTTTAATTTAGTTTAGTTAGTTTTAATTGGTTGTTCTTAGCAAGTATGGGAGAAGGTGAAATATCCTCATTTGTGGATTTTGTTATTTTGAAAATTTGATTTACCCTTTAAAGATTGTAGCAAACATTGAAGCTTTTGTGTTGAATGCAAGATTGGTAGTAATCTTTCCCTTTTATGTTGTGTGTTATTCTTGTATTGTTGTTGTTGCTTTGATGTTGGTTGTTTAATTTGTAGGTCTTCTTGTTTTCTTAGCATTTCAATTTCTCACTTCCATCTTCTAGTTTTTCCTAAACTTCTTCTTGCATAAAACTCCATTGTAGCATGTTATGAAGCTTTTTACCCAATTTGTTCGAGCAAGCATTTGGTCTTGAAAGTTATATGGAACTTTCCCTTTTAAATTATTTGACTTCTACTCATTTAATGCCCTTTGACCCCTTTAAGCTTTAAAGCTTTGTTTTTCCCTCCAATTTCTCTTTCATTTACAAGCTTTCTTTAGTTTAGTAAGTTTTTAATTTATTCAAGGCTTTTAATTAAGGTTTAATTACTTTTACTAAAATTAGTTAATTTCAAGCAATCTTTTAACTTTCATAATCTTAGTCTTAATTAGTATTTTCAAAGTTTTCATTTCAATTCTATAGTATTAGCATTAAAAAACTAAACTCAAACCAATGACTTATTGATTTCTTAGATTAGATAAGTTTAATTAAGATTAAAAAGAGATTAAGTAAAAACACCGACCGCCGATCATATGTATCCTCGAGAGACATGACTCGGGAAAACTTACCGCTCTACAATCGACTTCGTACTATTGCGGAGAAGATTTCTAAAACTAGAGTGCTAAGAACTCTTCGATCACAAGACATTAAGTCTAG
This sequence comes from Phtheirospermum japonicum, assembly GCA_014905375.1. NCBI lineage: Eukaryota > Viridiplantae > Streptophyta > Magnoliopsida > Lamiales > Orobanchaceae > Phtheirospermum > Phtheirospermum japonicum. The sequence continues at coordinate 309,695 of BMAC01000985.1, read as the reverse complement.
ATCTAAAAATTCATTAAAACCAATTAAAGAGTAATTAAACCAATTAAAGAAGGAATATTAAGGAAGCTTACTAAAAATTAAAAGAATATCTTCACTCCATACAAGGAATCCACCACAAAGTTCTAGTCATTAATCTAAATATTAGAAAATAAAACCTAGATCTAAGAAATTGTACTTGAAAAAACAATCAAGTAAAAATATTTGAATACCTTTTTAGAGAGGAAGCTAAACTAATCTAATGACTAAAAAGTGGAGAACAATGAATTGGAAGAAATACTCTATTTATAAGAGTTTGCGAGAATTAGAAGAGGGTCAAAAGGGTCAAAATTAGCCAAAAATGTGTATGTGCCCAAAGTGACTCGATGATGAGCGCATGGTGCGCGTGCGCCGCTCATGATAGAGCACTAGCAATAGGTGTCGACAAGCATGCTGCCTGACTGGGCAGCATAGAGAAGTATGCTATAAGACTCATGTCTTTGGTAGGTGTTAGTTAACTCTTGATGGCTTCGTATGAAATATATATAGGTCTCTAAGATTTCATTCAGTGCGGTGTTTTCACTTTCACAGGATTTTTAACATTAAAATGTCTAAATTGGGCTCAATGATATGAAGGTTTTTGATAAACTCTTAGGTTTGTGATGGTATAAACCTCAAGTTGATCGAACATGAGGTCATAGAGTAATGCTACAACAACTGGTATATCTAGTGCGTGAGTGCATAGCTGACATCGTGTAGACAACAATGTTTGTTGACATTTCTTATTGTTTTCGCATCATAGGCTCATCAACATTTGTAAGGGCATAAACAAGGTAGGTTTTTAGAAGAGGAATGTAGAGAAAAAGTGGTTTTAGAAAAACTTACCATTGTAAGAGATGGTTTTTGGATGATGTGGCAAAGTTAGTGAAGGAGTGGTTTGTAGTGCAGGAATGGTTCATGGAAGTGGAGAGAGTAAAAGCAAATAATAAATTATGAATGTGTGTGAGTGGTGAGACCTTTACAAACTTGTTATATTGGTTTAACCATTGTGAGTAAAAGTTTGTAAAATAATAGATTTTTTGCTTATGACATAGCATCTAATGTGACACATAAAAAGTTGTGAAAAATATTTTGAGAGGTTTTTCCATTGTGGATGCCCCAATTGAATTTATAGGGCTCGGTTTGTCTTGGATACGTGCATGAAGTATATCCATGTCGAGGAAGCAGAGTAGAAAGATAAGATATGTTTCGAAAGGGAGGTCGGAGATCCATAGAGAATAACAACTAAGAGGTCAGAACCTAGGAGGGAGATAATACGACCTGCACAAGCACTCCTGGCTCCGGGAGTAGATGGAAGAGGGATGGCGAGAAATGAAGGATATGGAAAGAGGATGAGGAATTCACACTTTCAGCGATACTGAGAGCTAGGGTGTTCACAATTATAGAGAGCTAAGTGCCTGATGCTATCAGCTGGCCGGAGGACTATACGAAAATACCCACTAACCCAAGATCTCAGTTCTTTTGTAGGTTTCACAATGATTATGGACATTCTACGGAGCGATGCCGGTAGCTCAAAGAGGAGATTGAAAGGTTGATCAAAGTAGGGCACCTAAACGAGGTGGTGTATAAAGATAAAGCACCACGATATTAGAGGCAGGCTATACCAGGACCACCACCAGGGGGTCCTCAGCAAGTGCAGGCGGGGGGATTCCTGTGACAGGAGGGGCAAAGAAGAACAGAGCAAGGGGGGTTGCTGGGAATAACAATAGGAGGATAAATATGATTTTAGATGGATCAATGGATGGAGACACAAATAACGCAAGAGAATGGCATGTGAAGGCAGCTCGCCCGGGACCATTCGAGGTCGCTGCCATTAATTGGCGACCTCAGGCCAACATGCCAGTTATTTCTTTCAACCCAGGGGAGTGACGAGACTTGCAGGTTGAACATAACGATGCATTGGTGATCTGGGTAGATGTGGCAGGATATGATGTTGGCAGAGTATTCGTGGACAATGGGAGCTCGATCAATATACAAGCACATATTTATGCTTTTAACGAAGTTCAAGTCATTATAAAAGGAGAGGTGGTACTTTCGATTGCATGGGGAGGTGTCGATCTACGGGTAGAGAAGAAACTGAAGTTTTTGATAATCAAGGACATGTCGGGATACAACATTATACTAGGGTGACCTACCCTCAATGATTTTCAAGAGGTCACTTCTACTTACCAAATTTGTGTGAAGTATCCGGCGGGTGATGAGGTCGCTGAGGTGATATCGGAACAACAGGTCGCACAATCCTATTATCAAATAACCGTGCACATGGGATGAGTGAAGGAAAGTGGTAGTGGAGAATTGACATACAAGAGGGGGTACTCAGTGCTAAAAGATCGAGGGAGGAGGAGAATTCCATTCTACCTCATGAGGAGCTTATGGATATTGAACTAGAAGATGGCAGACAGAGGTACACCACAAGGATAGGTACTAAGATGGCGGAGAACATAAGGGCATAACTCATTGCTCTGTTGAAGGAATTTTGAGACATATTTGATTTTAGATATGGGGGACTTCCAGGAGTATACTCTGAGGTCACACAACATCACTTAAATGCAGATCCAGATGCAAGGCCTGTGCGACAGAAGAGAAGACAATTCAGGGCAGAGTTGGATAGGGTGATAGAAGAAGAGGTGCGAAAGTTATTCAAAGATGGACATATTAGAGGGATCTAATTTTCAGAGTATTTTTCCAACGTGGTCATGGTATCGAAGCCTTGGATCAAGTGGAGGATGTGTGTCGACTTTTGCAAGATGAACAAAGCTTGTCCAAAAGAACATTACCCGCTTCTGTGCATCGATCAGCTGGTGGATTCAACTTCGGGATGCGAGCTGTTGAGCATGATGGATGCATCTCAAGGGTATCATCAGATCCACTATCAAAATAGGATCAACCTAAAGTGAGCTTTATCACCTTGACGGGTACGTATTATTTTGTTTCCATGCCGTTTGGGCTAACAATGCAGGGGCAACCTACCAGAGATTGGTGGACAAGATGTTCAAAGACTTGTTGGGGTCGACCATGGAGGTTTACATGGATGATATGATGGTGAAGAGAAATAAAGTGGAGTCATATACAAGAGATTTAAAAAGGGCATTTATTATACTAAGGGAATATGAGATGCGATTTAATCTAAAGAAGTCCACTTTCGGGGTCCAATCAGGAAAGTTCTTTGGTTACATGGTAACAGAGAGAGGAATTGAGGTGAACCCCTAGAAAGTACGAGCTATCATGGATATGCCTCACCCATTGACGGTTAGAGATGTACAAGTGTTAACAAGTCTCATAGTAAGGCTCAGTCGATTCATATCCAGGTCGACCGAGAAGGGTTTCTCCCCTTTTTAGAACTCTGAGGAAGGGGTCCAAGTTTGAGTTGACCAAGGAAGTATCGGAGGCTTTTTTAAAGCTTAAGGAGTATTTGGCCGAGATCCCACTATTGAGGAAACCCATGCCAGGGGAGGACTTAATTATTTACATATCGGTTGGAGAGGTCACAGTAAGATTGGTATTAATCATGAAAGAGGCTGGTGTTCAAAAGCCTATCTACTACATAAGTAGGATGCTTAGAGGAGCTAAGCTGACTATTCAGAATTAGAGAAGGGTGGATCCTCATTGATTTACACGACAAGAATGTTGCGATCTTATTTTTGGGTCACAAGGTCAAGGTATAAACCAATTTAGCACTTAAGTAGTTCTTGAGTAATCCGAATGTGTCTAAAAGGTTGGTGAAGTGGGCAGTAGAGCTCAGTGAATATGATTTGATGTACGAGCCAAGTACAGGGATCAAGGCACAGGTGTTGGATGATTTTTTTCAGGAGACGGTGCATCTTTAGGAGAAGGAAGATGAACAAAAGGCATGGTTACTGCATGTAGACGGGTCAACCATGGAAACTGGCACGAGAATAGGAGTTGTTTTAACTAGTCTTGAATGGGAAAACTTAGATTTCATGGTAAAGCTGGGGTTTAAGGCCTCCAACAATGAATCCAAATATGAGGCATTATTTTAGGGAATCAAAATGGCAGGCGATCTAGGGGTAAAACGGTTGAAGGCGTACACGGACTCTCAGCTTGTAGCTCTCCAGTATGATGGGTCTTTTGAAGCAAGAGAATATCACATGCAAGCATATTTGGAAAAGCTTTAGCAAGGAATAACTCAGTTTGAGGAGTTCAGGTTGGATCATCTACCAAGAGCTCAAAATACAAGGGCAGATCAGCTCACCAAGATGGCAGTGGCATTGGGGAATTACAACACGAGGACTGTTACTTTGATGGAACTATCTCATAGTAGTTTGGAAAAGGGGATAGAGGTGAGGGAAATAGAAAAATTGGAAGATTGGCAAATATCGGTTCACGAGGTCCTGGATAAGGTGGCAGCAGGGAATATACGATTATCTACCAAGGACGCCAAGATAGTGGCTCGATTTTATTTAATGAATAATCACTTGTACAAGAGATCGCTCTGTGGGCCATACTTGAAGTGCTTGTAATGGGAAGAAGGTCTAGAAGTATTGCAAGAAATGCACAAAAGGATATTGCGAGGATCATGCGAAGAGTAGGGCATTGGTCGGGATGTCCTTGCGAGCTGGTTTCTTTTTGCCAAGAATGAAGGGGATGGCAGGCGAGCTCATAATGATTTGAAAGAATTATCAAATTCATGCACAAATAATTTGTGTGCCGGCAGAAGACATGATGTTGATGAGCTCGACATGACCATATGCACAATGGGGAATTGATATAGTTGGGCCATTGCTAAGGATTCCCTACAAAAATCTTTACATGGTGGTCACGGTGGATTACTTCACAAAGTGGGTGGAGGCCTAAAATGTGACCAACATAGCTGAGCAGCGATAATGGATTTTATTTGTTACAGTATTTTTGCAGATATTGTGTGTCGCGAGTATTAGTCACGGACAATGGGGCACAATTCAATGGGTACATGATGCAGGACTTGTGCATGACGATAGGGATGAAACAACAATTTGCTTCAGTGGCACATCCTCAAGCTAACGAGCAAGTCGAAGTTACTAATAAAATTATTATGCAGGGAATAAAATTAAGGCTGGAAAAAATAGAGGGACTATGGCTCGAGGATCTATCTTCCTCTTTAGGGGCTTATCAGATGACCCCACAAACTACCATGGGAGAATAAACCCTTGAGCTTAGTCTATGGTATGGAGGCTATTATTCCGACAGATATAGTTGGCGAATCACATCGCCTTGAAACTTTTCAATGAAGAGGAGAATAAACAATTTCTTAGGAGAGCTTTGGAGACAATTTATGAAATAAGAGATAAGGCAGGGGTACGTGTAAAAAAATACAAGAAAAAATTCTTGCAACATATAATCAGCGAGTAAAGAGGAGGCAATTTTAGGTCGGCAATTTTATTATGGAGGCGTGCCGATACGATATATACCACAATAAAGTTGGACCCTAATTGGGTGGGACCATTCAAGGTGATCAAGGTATTAAAAGGGGGAGCATAGGTGCTAGAAGATGATGAAGGAAAGGCGGTACTAAGGAGTTGGAATATTTTCCATTTGAAGAATTATTTTTCGTGACTGGATGGTAGAGGGAAGCAAGAATTGACTTATATTATTTTACCCGATGTTTTCGTAAATCGGCGAAGGATTATGGTCTATGACTTTATGATTTTTTATGGGCCGACACTTATATAGGTCAGCGATGGTTTTATAGTTTTCTATGGTTATGGGATGACATTTTTAAAGGTCAATGATGGATATGGTTTGATGTTTTATTTTTATAAATATGGGTTGACGCTTCTATTAGGTTGGCGATGGATTATGCTTTATGGCTTTTATGGTTTTTTTTAATAAATATGGGCTAATTTTTCTATTAGGTCGGCGATGAATTATGGTTTATTGTTTTTATGTTTGTTTCAGCCCAAAAGGTGGACTACCGGTACCAAGAATAACACCTGAAGAACCCAAGAGCTTCCCAAACCTACACCACAAACATGGGTTAGAAAGGATCACCGGTGGTTTTCCGGTGGAAACCTCTCCGATGCTTAAGTTAGTAAGCGTTGAGGTGTTTTCCACAAAATAATAATGAATGTTTTAGAAGACATACCTTTTTCAGCCCCAAGGCTGGAATATTTATAGCTTTTCCCATGGTGGGGACCCCGGCCGGGGTCTCAGGGGTACATGGCGAGAATCAAGGGTTGTTACGTAACAAATTCTGACAAGTGGTCCCACTTGTCTCCTTATCGGGTGTCAAAAGACCAGGCTTGTCTTAGTCTGGTTTTCTCTTCCTATCCAGGATCATGATTCTTGAGCTGAACAATTCTCCAATCGCCAGGTCTTTCATGCGAACGCATACTATCTTCATTCCCTTTTATTTAGCCAAGCTTGGGCTTATGGCCTCTAAGTCATCCCGAGCTATTCCTTCTCAGATTCTGGACTGGAGTGTCAGTTCCGTGTGAATTCCTTCAAGAGGAGATTCATCTGATCCGCCAGGGAAGTCTAGCCCAGGTCTTGGTAGAGTCGTTACCCCTTTTGAACCTAGCCCCAAGACAGATCTACCCATACCAGGCCAGACCCGTTCTCGCCCTATCAACTCCTCCCCCCGAAATGGTACGGGTAGAGCTGTAAGGTCATTTATTCGCGCCTTTATATGGGTCGGTCCCACGTCCTTTAGTGCTTCTCGTACTGGTACTAATCCCGGGATATCCGCTTGTCAATCAAACCCAATTATTGGCATTAGTGACGCCGCCTCATCTTCCTGAAACGGTCCTTATTCCCACGTCTCTGACAAGTGGAGGGTGTAATTTGACTTAGTACGCTTGATATTCCAGCTCAGCGCTTAGGGTGCCGTGTGCATTTAATGTGGGGATCCCATCAAATCTCATTCCCTCGATTTTCGTTTTCAAAAATTATCAACTTCCTTTTGTCCCTCCAAATTTCCTTTTCTGTCTTACTTTTCAAATTCCATCTCTCTCAAACTCTTAAGTCCTCCTCCTCTTCTTTTTCTCTCTAATAATTCCGGTAATTCCAGCGATCTTCGTCCATTTTTCATCCCGTTTCCTCCGGTAACCAAATAATCAGGTACTCCTTCTTCCCCTTTTATACATCGTATTTTCCTTAATTATGTCAGCCTCATCTTCTGAATCAGGTTCGGCGAAGGTAATTCATCTACCTCGCTGGATAACTCCACATCCTCTGTAAATATTTCTTCACCGGAGTTGCCTCCGGTGGCCCCGATAGAAAGACCTCCGGCGATTCTTGCCCCTCCCCCCTCGGACAACATAGTTTCCATAGTGAGTAACAGGACCCTTAGGGAGATCCGCTCCACCTTTTTAATTTCTAATGATTTTACGTTTACCAGTCCGGCGCCGAGTGAGAGGGCTTCCTCTCCCCCCGCCGGACATTTGACCTTTTATGTGGACCAATTCCACGCCGGTTTAAGCCTGCCGGTCCCACCCTTTTATAGTCGCCATTTCCCGTCTGTACCAAATTCCGGTACAACAGTTTTTACCCAATGCTTTCCGCGTTATGGCGGGGTTCCATTTAGCAGCCCAGTATGCCGGCATAACGCCAACAGCTCAGCTCTTTCTTTCCTTATTCCAAGCGAAGAGCGCTTCTGGTTTCTTCTACCTCTCAGGCTGGGCTGACGTCCATTTCCTGACCGGTTTACCCTCGTCCCATAAAGCTTGGAAAAAGAAGTACTTCTTCGTCCAGGGCCCAGGGGGTTGGGACTTTCCTTCCATACCCATCAGCTCTTTACCTCCCCAGATGCGTTTACCAAAAGGCCACCGATCCGCACATCTGGAGGAGGTGCTTGCCACTCTTAATCAGAACCCCTTTAACCTGACCAAAATCCTCAAGCCCAAACTCCTAAAATTCTTCAACAGCCAGCAAGGGCACGGGCCCCTTACTCCCCATATCGGTATATTTCCCACATGATTTATTACTTAAGGTTACTCGTACCTTTTATCGTTCCTTACCTTTTTTTGGCTCTTGCCCGTAGGAAAAATGCTGCAAGCGCGCCTCGCCGCCAAGAAAGCTAGGAAAGCCACAGAAGGGGGCCAGAAAAGTCCCCTGGGGGAACCGTCCAGGGCTTCTCCCACCACTAACGAGGTGAAAGTTCTGTCAACCCTCAGCAGTCAGCCACATGGGCAGAAACATGCAGCTCCGACCACAGCTATTCCCTTGAGGTCTGCAGACCCATCCAAGAAGATCGCCCCTGAACAAGCAACACACGCTCAAGCCGCTCCAATCCCCGAGGACTCAGAAGAAAGCCAACAGTTGCAGCGGTGGAAGAGGAGAAGGGAAGAAACGACCGGGACCGAAGACATTCCTGCTGTAAATCCCCAGGTTCCCTCTTTCCCTAACCAGACCTTCTTCAACAAGTATGTGTTAAACTGTTCTGGCGAGGTGTCCAGGCAGTATATGATGTGGCTAGCTCCTTCCGCTGATCGCCGTTTTATGGACAAGATGTCCGATCCGGAGCTTCTGGAATTCTTCTGTCAAGCAGAAGCGCAGGTTAAATCCTCTTCTCGTGTTTTTGCATTTTACCTTGTGGCAAGATTCCTACTCACATTTCTTATCCTTTTGCTCCTTAGGCAGTGGTGTGCAAGGACTCTCTGCTGGCTAGAGCCCGAGGTTCCTTACTCCAGGCAGATCTGAAGAAAGAAGTGGAGACCTTAAGAGGCAAGCGCAGGAACTGCTGGCTCTGAACCACGGTTTCCACACAGATTTGGAGCTGGCGAGGGCAGAGCTGTCAATTGCTAAGGCAGCGCTGACAACATTGACTGACTACGACGCCAAGAAGCATGCTCAAATTGTCCTCTTGGAACAAGAGGTCAAGGAGGTCAAGGAAAAGATCGCGGAAGCTCGGGCAAAGGGAAAGGCCGAAGGTCTGACGGAGGGAAAAGTCGAAGGCCTGACTGAGGGGGAGATGAAAGGGAGACTCGGGTTCTTGAACTCCGAGGAGGGTCAGCGCTTGATACAGCTGACCCGAGCCACTACCCGTCGAGCTTTCCTGGGATCCGTAGACCTGTATGATTTGCTGGTGCCAGAGGCAGAGGCTTTCTTCCTTCTGGGCGCGGACGCTCATGCTAAATGGGTGTCTAAAAATCTAGACCTCCCCTTTGATAGGGAAACGCCCATCACTGGAGCCTCAGAACCCACATCCTTCACCCATGTCATTGAAGATGACCGCTTACACTTGATGGACGACGTGGATTTTGCCGAGCACATTCGACAGACCTTATGCTCCTCCAGCTTAGCCTCTTCTCCTCCCCCCGAACAAAAGTTGGCGATGGTTGTGGCTAACTCTCCAACTTTTGCCAACTTAGGTGACTTGCAGGAGTCGACTCAATTTGCAAAGGATTTTGCTGAGTCATCCCAAGCTCGAGAGCATATGTGATGAGGAGCTGAGGATGGAGTTCGTGTTGATCTGCTTGCACCGCCGAATCTGCTTTTGCTTATTTGACTAGATCTGTATGCTAGCCTGTGTGGCTTTTCTTTAAACTGTCGCAAATTTTTGTACTTATCCGTAATATGTGCTAGACTTAATAATTTTTATTTTTTTTATAAATAAATATTTCGTTGTCTCGTAGCGACTGTTGAGCTCCTAGGGTTTCCTTGTTTTCAGGAAACCCTAGTTTTGCATGTTCCTTAGCACGTGATTTCTTTTCTTTCAAAATCAAGCCTGCGTTTTCATAAATTCCTGTGCTTAGAAATTTCCTGAGCTTGCATTTGCACATTCGTAATACTTTAAGCATCTGCCATGGCCTCTTCCCCTCTTCTCCAAGAAATTGAGACCGTTAAAAGGAAGAATATTGCCCTAGTTATGGAGAAATTCAAGCTCTCTGACCAACTGGTCCTACTGAAAGAAAAGATTTTCTATCTTTATCGTTACTGGACAGGAAGAGGGAGAAAAAATGCCACTATAAGAGGGAGTGGTCTGAGCTTCGCCAGATCCACCGTCAAATGCAAGAGGAAAGGGCGGATCTGATCGAATCCGTCAACCATCTCACTGTTGCCGCCGGCGAAGCTCACGCACTTGCCGAGCGATCKGATAAGTATCYRCMTRGCCTGCATGAAACTYAGCGTGAGCTCTYGCGAGTTCGCCGTGCTTTGGCTTCGAATCGGGGATCCTCTCAATAATGATTTCTGCTATATCCCGAATTTCTGTAGTCCAAAAATTTGTTAAACCCTTTTAGGTGTGCCATGTATTTCCAGAATTTATTGACGAAATYGAAGTGTTTTATCTTTTCGTGCGCTTTCTGTTGAATTGTTCTTGTGTTTTGTATTCTCTAGATTTCCACCCTTTGATCGCATTTCATACTCGAGCGGTTGTGTTTTTAGGGTTTGTACRGAAACCCRAAATTTGTTCCTCGTATTCGGATTTCATTTTTRCCGCASTGATCATTCAAGGTTAGAAACTACTAGGACTGAGTTGCCAACCAGACCAGGCTCTGTCAAGGATATCCATCCTTAGACCCTGTGTTTTCAAATGTCCATCATATCAAGAAAGTTGAGGACGTCTGTCCCAACCCGTCCCGACAGTCATGTCGGGAACTCGAGGACATCCGTCCTTAGCCAATTCTGGATCAAGCCGACAATCAGGTCGGGAAATCGAGGACATCCATCCTTAGCCAATCCTGGCTTAAACTGACAATCAGGTCAGGAAATCGAGGACATCCATCCTTAGCCAATGCTGGCTTAAACCGACAATCAGGTCGGGAAATCGAGGACATCCGTCCTTAGCCAATCCTGGCTTAAACCGACAATCAGGTCGGGAAATCGAGGACATCCGTCCTTAGCCAATCCTGTCTTAAACCGACAATCAGGTCGGGAGAAGTTTCAGGACATCCGTCCTTAGCCAATCCTGGCTTAATCGACAATCAGGTCGGGAGAAATTTCAGGACATCCGTCCTTAGCCAATCCTGGCTTAACCGACAATCAGGTCGGGAGAAATTTCAGGACATCCGTCCTTTTTGCGCGCCAAACTCAATGTAGTTTCCCGCCTTTTCTAAGCCCTCTGCGCGCCAACTTAATGTAATTTTCTGCTTTTTCCTTTCCTATATATAATGGCGTCTATTCTCCGTTTATGTTCCCTGCATAATGGCGTCGTCATCATCTTCCAACAACATTTCCACCGAGGAGCATATCCGACTGCTTCATGAGAGGAATCGTCTTAGGGAAGAAGTTTCCCAGTTGCAGGACAAGTTGCAGGAACGTGTGGAGAAGCTGGCTGAGAAGAAACTGCAATACCGCCGTGAACGACATCGCCTTCAGCAACTCATTCTCGACCTGAAAAGGGAGAACTCTGAACTGTACGTTGACTGGGACATTGCCGTGGATGTATCAGACCGATTTCGTGTCCGTCTTTTGGAACATGAGGAAGAGATTCAATGGCTCCGTCAACTTCTCACTTCTGTACCTCCATCCTAAAGCTGTACTTTTATTATTCTATGCTTGTGGTTTGCACCTCTGCGATTGTTAATGTACTACAAAGATATCTCCTTGTATTTTCTGTTTTCGTTGTAAGTGTCTTCTCCATTTTTCAATCAAAGATTAAAGGCAAATCATCACTAACAATGAATTCTGGAATGATGATCTTATTTGCCATCTATCTAGGAGAAGTTACGGGAATCTGTGAACGTTAACTCCTGCAACTTTTCATTTAATAAATAAGCAAACGTTAAGGGTTACAATTACATATAAAATTTTCGCAGATTGGTAATGTTCCAAGCGCGTGGAATCTTGGTCCCATCCAGCCCTTCAAGCACATACGCTCCTCCAGCCAGAACATTAGTGACTCTAAACGGGCCTTGCCACGTGGCATCTAATTTTCCTTTAGATTGTCCCAAGTCAGCTCTTTTGAGGACCAGGTCTCCTACTTGGAAGTGCCTTTCTCGAACTGTTTTATTGTAAGCTGCCCTGATCCTCCCTCTCACATGCTCCATTCGGATCGCCGCCTGTTCTCTCTTTTCCCCAACTAAATCCAGGGCATCTTGGATCAGTGCTTTGTTCTGGGTTTCGTTGTAACTGTGTATTCGATGAGTCTCCAGACTGATTTCCACGGGGACCACGGCATCCATGCCGTATACAAGACTGAAAGGAGTTTCGCCCGTGCTTTCCTTAGGGTTCGTTCGATATGCCCAAAGTACTGCGCTTAGCTCTTCCACCCATTTCCCTCCAGATCTTTCTAATCGTGATTTAAGGCCTTGGACAAGAATGCGGTTGGTTACCTCTACCTGGCCATTTGCTTGCGGATGATACACCGATGTGAAGTGCTGTTGAATTTTCATCTTAACGCACCAAGACTTGATTTTGGCTCCTGTGAACTGGGTACCATTATCCGATATCAGCACCCTCGGCACACCAAAGCGACAGACCACGTTTTTCCATATAAACCCCATTACCGCTTCTTCATTTATTTTTGCCAGGGCTTCCGCCTCGACCCACTTACTGAAATAGTCGATGGCTACAATTAGAAACCTTTTCTGGGCAGGAGCCATCGGAAACGGGCCGACTAAGTCGATCCCCCATTTCGCAAAAGGGCAAGGAGAGCTCATTGTTAGCAAATCTTTTGCTAGTTGATGGATCAGAGGGGCCATCTTCTGGCATTTCTCACACTTTCTGACAAAGATCTCCGCCACTTTCCTCAACGAGGGCCAAAATAACCAGCCCTTAATACCTTACTAGCCAGAGCTCTGGCCCCCATGTGATTCCCACAACAACCCTCGTGTATTTCCCTGAGCACCAGAGCTCCTTCCATTTGTCCTAAGCACCTCAAAAGAGGTTGACCAAATCCTCTCTTGAACAGTTCTCCTTTGATCAAGCAGAATCTAGCAGACCTGTTTCGTATTTTCGCTGCTTCCCTTTTTTCCTCTGGAAAGACCTTCTGCTCGAGATACCTCTTTATGGGGGAGCGCCAGTCCTCCTGCTCGGTAATCGCACAGACCTTCTCAACCCCAAACTCCCCCTCTGCCTTTAATAGGGTGATCGTTTGCTCATAACAGTCTGCAGCTGAGCTTGCCAATTTTGCCAAGAAATCAGCTCGTCCGTTCTCCTCTCTAGGAATCTGGAGGACTGTTAATTCTTTCATCTCCCTGGCTAGCTCTATAAATCTAGCTAAATACCTTTGCATATCTTCCTCTCTTGTTTCAAACTCTCCACTAATTTGCTTACAAACAAGCTGCGAGTCTACCCTAGCGCTGAGCCGTTCTGCTCCCAAATCTCTTGCCATCTGAATCCCTCTCAAAAGGGCCTCGTACTCGGCGGCGTTGTTAGAGAACATTGCATCTAATCGTACGGCAAATTCAGCTGACATGCCTGTCGGGTCTATTAGGACAATTCCCGCCCCGCAGCCCTGATTACAGACAGAGCCGTCAGTGAAGATTATCCATTCCTTCAGCTCATCAGGGGGACCGGTCACTTCCTGCATAAAATCAGCTAAAGCTTGAGCCTTAATTGCTGCCCTGGCCTCAAATGCAATATCAAACTCACTCAGCTCTATGATCCACTTGACCAGCTTCCCTGATGCCTCTGGTTTGTCCATTATATTTTTTAATGGGAGATTAGTTCGCACCATGATTGTGTAAGATAGAAAGTATGGTCGCAATTTCCGAGCGGTTCCAACAAGGGCCAGCATTTCCCTTTCCACCTCTACATACCTAACCTCTGCTGCATGTAAGACCTTGCTCCAAAAATATACTGGCCTCTGTATTTTGCCGTCCTCCCTGATTAGGACAGAGCTGACCGCTTGTTGTCCTACAGATAGATATAGCACCAGGGGCTCCCCTTGGACGGTCTTTGTGAGTAAGGTCATGCCATCCAGATACTCTTTCACCAATCGGAAGGCCTCCTCACATTCATCACTCCATTGAAACCTAGCCTTCTTTCTTAAGGCTTGAGAAAATGGCAAGCTCTTTTCCGCAGACCTGGACACAAACCTGCTCAAGGCGTTGATTCGTCCTGCCAAGCATTGCATCTCCCTCACATTCCTAGGCGCGCTCATGTCCATAATGGCCCTCACGTTCTCAGGGTTAGCCTCAATACCCTTTTCCATGACCATATAACCCAAAACTTTTCCAGCTCTGACTCCAGACGCACACTTCTTTGGGTTGAGCTTCATCTTGTACTTTCGCAGAGTATCAAAGGTTTCCCTTAGATCGTGTACATGTGATGTTGCCTTTATTCTTTTGACTAACATGTCATCCACGTACACCTCCATATTCCGGCCGAGCTGATTCTTGAACATTTTATCCACCAATCGTTGGTAGGTAGCGCCTGCGTTTTTAAGGCCAAAGGGCATGACCACATAGCAATACGTCCCCTTCGAAGTTATAAAGCTGACGCGCTTCCAATCCTCTTTAGCTATCCTGATCTGGTGGTATCTCTGCGAGGCGTCCATCATGCTCAAGAGCTCACAACCAGAAGTGGAGTCCACGAGCTGGTCAATTCTTGGAAACGGATAATGGTCTTTTGGACAAGCGCGATTCAGGTCTCGAAAATCGATGCACATCCGCCAGTCATCTGTATTTGGGACCAGCACTGCATTAGAGAGCCATTCTGGAAATTGTATTTCCCGGATGTGCCCCGCTTTCAAGAGATTCTCTACCTCTGCTTCTATAATGGCCTCCTTTTCTGGTCCGAAATTGCGTTTTTTCTGCTTACCCGGCTTCATGTCGGGGCGAATATTGAGGCGATGTTCAGTGATCTCAGGGTCTATCCCTACCAGATCTTGGGGGGACCAAGCGAAAACATCCGCACTCTCTCTTAGCAACGCCACCAGGTCTGTCAAAACCCCTGGACTAAGCGTCGCGCCCACACGAAGAGTTCTGCTCGTATCGCCTGGAACGACCTCTACTAGCATTAACCCTTCCTCTCTTCTTGTCAGTTCTTGCTGCGGCTGCTCTGTCCGAGCCTTTTTACTCATCCTTTCTTCGTCGTTTCATCGTATACACTCCACATGCATCTGGCGTGAGGCATACTGATCTCCCCTCACCTCGTCGGTTCCTTCCTCAGTAGGGAATTTCATTTTCATATGGAAGACCGAGATCACGACTTGGAACTGGCTTAAAGAGGGTCGGCCCAGCATGACGTTGTACGAAGATGGCGCGTCTACCACCAAAAAATGCACCATCCGGGTTACACGATATGGCTCTTCTCCTAAAGTTACAAGGAGCCTAACCGCTCCTATCGGCTTTAGAGCACCTCCCGCGAACCCTACCAGAGACGTGGTCACATCTTCGAGATCGACATCCAATCTTAGCTTCTTGAAACAATCAAAGAATAAGATATCCGCAGAACTCCCTGTATCCACGAAAATTCTGCGTACATTGTAGTTAGCGATAGTGGCTGTTATGACCAGGGCATCCATGTGTGAAGCCAATATCCCATCGCAGTCTTCTGCGCCAAAGCAGATGTTCGGGGCAGATGCCAATTGCCCGACCTTTAGGGGTGTCCTGAGCAGGTCCTTGGCAGCCTTGACATAACTGTGCTGCGCTCTTTTAGAGTGCTCATCCAGCTCTCCTCCTGTGATCATTTGGATTTCTCCGTGGATGACCTGGGCCTGGTCAGATCTTTTCCCTACTGCTCGCATTCTATCCTGATCTCCTCCGCTTTGCCGAGATTGGTCATAATTTCTGTTGCCTGTTCTGGCTTCATCTTTTCTCATTCGGACATATTCCTTCAAATGTCCGGCCTGAAACATTCTTTCCAATTCGTCCTTCAAGTGTGTGCATTCATCCGTATTGTGCCCACACTCATTATGGAAGCGACAGAAACGATCTGTCCTTTCTTTTCTTGGTTTCTATGAGTACGTCTTAGGCCACTTGAGCTCTGGGTGGCGCTCTATTGCCTGCAGTATTTCGCCCTGAGGTGTCGCCAGGGGAGTATACTTATCAAATCGAGGCCTACCCATTGACAGCTCTTGCCTGGGCTTTTTTGCCGCGACCCTATCGTCCCTGTCATACCTTTCTCTCTTCTTTTCCCCTTCATCCTTGAGTTTCAAGGCTTCTTCTAAGTGGATGTATTTTTCAGCTCTCTCCAAGAGCTCTCCGAACTTCAACGCTGGCTTTACTACCAGCGACTGAAAGAATTCTCCCTTCCTCAAACCTTGTGCCAGAGAATTTACAAGCAGCTCTTCCGACGTCGAGGGAACTTCCAGCTTTTTTGTTGTGAACCTACTGATGTAGGAATGTAGGCTCTCATTCTCTTTCTGCTTTAAACTAAAGAGCTCGAGCGGCATTTTTTGATACCTCCTACAGCTCGTAAACTGATGTAGGAAGGTCGAGCTTAATTCATCAAAGTTGCTGATAGATCTCGGCAGCAATTGGCTGAACCAGAGCTGTGCCGATTTGGTAAAGGTCATTGGAAAGACCCGGCACATAACTGAATCGGAAAATTTGTGTAGCGCCGCTGCTATCTCAAAACTGTTGAGGTGGTCTGCTAGATCCGTCGTCCCGTTGTATTCAAAACCCAAGGATCGATAGGACGCTGGGACGTCATCTCACATGACTTCCTCCGTAAATGGGGTGCCTCGCCGTGCCGGCGTTGCAACTGCACCCACCATTTTCTTCCTAAATTCACGCACCTCTTTCTGCAGGCTTTGCATCTGCTCAGCCAGGCCGGGGTTAACTTGGCTGGCAGTGTCTCCGTCAGATGTGGCAAGATGCTCTTCTCTGTCTGGCTGGTGGACTAGCTCCGTACGCCGAGCGTGCAGTGGCTCTGTTTCTGCCACCGGGGTTGCCCACGCTGGCAGTGTACTGGCCGGCGGCGTTGCCATTTCCGCAAAAATTTTCTCGACCGCTGCCTCCACAGCTTTGCCAATCAACTCTGACAGCTGTGTTAGAAGCGATTCATTGAGAGAGACACCCACAGCCGCAGCAGGCCCCCTCGGAGGCGGTGGTGTGGAGCTCGGCGGAGCTGCCATGGCCGATCCCATTGCATCTGGTATCGATGATGATCCTGGTGCTTGCTGTGCGTAAGCATGCACGGCGGAACTCAGAGTGCCACCCAACTCCCCTATCAAACTTCGCTTCAAACCGTCCGAAGTCATCCTCACGTCTTAGCTCGATCGACTTTCCCACAGACGGCGCCAATTGTTTCAGCCCAATAGGTGGACTACCGGTACCAAGAATAACACCTGAAAAACCCAAGAGCTTCTCAAACCTACACCAAAAAACAAGGGTTAGAAAGGACCACCGGTGGTTTTCCGGTGGAAACCTCTCCGATGCTTAAGTTAGTAAGCATTGAGGTGTTTTCCAGAAAATAATAATGAATGTTTTAGAAGACATACCTTTTTCAGCCCCAAGGCTGGAATATTTATAGCTTTTCCCATGGTGGGGACCCCGGCCGGGGTCTCAGGGGTACATGGCGAGAATCAAGGGTTGTTACGCAATAAATTCTGACAAGTGGTCCCACTTGTCTCCTTATCGGGTGTCAAAAGACCAGGCTTGTCTTAGTCTGGTTTTCTCTTCCTATCCAGGATCATGATTCCTGAGCTGAACAATTCTCCAATCGCCAGGTCTTTCATGCGAAGGCATACTATCTTCATTCCCTTTTATTTGGCCAAGCTTGGGCTTATGGCCTCTAACTCATCCCGAGCTATTCCTTCTCAGATTCTGGACTGGCGTGTCAGTTCCGTGTGAATTCCTTCAAGAGGAGATTCATCTGATCCGCCAGGGAAGTCTAGCCCAGGTCTGGGTAGAGTCTCTACCCCTTTTGAACCTAGCCCCAAGACAGATCTACCCATACCAGGCCAGATCCGTTCTCGCCCTATCAATGTGTTTTTATGAATATGGGCCGATGCTTTTATAGATCGGCGATGGGTATGGTTTGATGATTGATTTCTATGGATATAGGCCGACGCTTTTATAGGTCGACGGGTATGGGTCGACGCTTTTATTTGTCTGCGATGGGTATGGTTCGATGTTTAATTTTTATAGATATGGGCCGACGCTTTTATAGGTCGGCGATGGGTATGGTTTTATGTTTGATTTTTATGGATATGGGTTGATGCTTTTATAGGTTGGCGATGGATATGTTTTGACGTTTAATTCATATGGGTAAGGGCTGGCGCATTTATTAGGTCGGCAAAGGTTTTCTGGTTATTGTTGTATAGTTTTTATGGGTAAGGGCTGAAGCTTGTTTAAGGTCAGCGTTGGTTATGGTTATGGTTTGTAGTTTTTTATGGTTATGGCTAAAGGCCAACTGTCTATCTGGTCTAGTTAATGCAACCTAAATATCTTTATTTGGTTAGCTAATTATTTGTTTATTTGGATAAGTTGACTGGGTTATTTGGTCTGGTTTGGTTTAGTTGATTCATTGGTCTGATTTACCTAAACATGGGGGACTGATTGGTCTATTGGTTCTGTGGTTTAGGTTGAGCGATTACGGTATGATCTCACGTTTGGTTTAGAATATAACATGGATATTAACATGGTTATAAATATGAATGGTCCAAGGTTTGCATAGCTCGGCAATAATTTTGCGGTCGATTTTTATGATCCTTATGGTTTCATGGGGCGACGCTTGTATAGGTTGGCAGCAGTTTTATGGATGTGTTTAGTAGTGAGGTTCGATTGATTAGGTCGGTAACGGGTTCGATACTGTCAGTATTTATTTATGGTGTTTTGCTTTTACGGTTATGGTAAACATGAGTTTATGGCTAGCAAGTTTGATGGTTATAAGGCGATGATTAAGAAAATATTTTGGGGTTATGGTTTTATGGATAAGGATTTTATCTCAATTTGATATTGGTATAGTTCATTGAGTTATCATTTTATGCTTTACCTTGAGGAATGTTTTGATGATGGCAGGTTTTATGGTTAACTCGATGGTATTTGGTTCAAGAGTTAAGGGGTGCATGTTTTATATCTACAAAATAATTTTCTTGGTGGTGAGCTAAAAATACTTATGCAGGTAACATGAATTTTCATTATATAAGGGGAAATGGGTTACAGAGTTCATATGATACAAATTACACTAGGGGGCATGGGGGGGGATGAACTCATCTAATTGAATATCTTGCTCGGTGCTGAGTTCAGCAGATACCACCGCTTGAGTTGCGCACTTGTTCCACCAGATGGTCTTTCTGTCCTGACCGAGATCACCTTTCTAAAAGTTAAACGGGGGCATATCCTTTTCAAGACTTTTCTCGTCCAGTTGAAAGTTGAGACCGACCTCTTGGGTCTTTTCTTTTGCTCTCTCAATAGTGGTCTTGAGGTACAGCTCGGCCCCTTTGCTAACTTTTTAAAAAAATGTCATAGTGTGAAGATAGGTAGATATCAGTTTTTTTCTATATGCATCAACAAATCGCCGACCTACTTCACTTATCAAAAATGTGCGGCAACCTTCCTCCACTTCATGTTCGTGAGCCGCGTGAACCTCCCTCTTCCGCAGCTCGTTGTGAAGATCATCCAGCTCTAATTGAATCTTGGAGAGCTTGACTATAGCCTCAGACTTTGATGTTTCTAGCTTGCACCGTACAATGTTCAACACCTCTTCATAGGCCGCAATCTAACGATGAGCTTCATCCAACTCACCTTGAGTTAAGGAGAGCTACTCAGTCTGCCTATTGGCCTGGGCTGCTAGCTCGCTGGCTTCTTTTTTCCATTTGTCTAATGATTTCTCCTCGGAATTGATGGCCATCAGATGATTAGACAAATAAACAATAATAGGATCTATCTTCACTCACGAAAAGAATAACTTATAGATTTTTTAAAGAGATTAACGAGAAAGAATTATGCAGAAAAGGTCTTTACCTACGAGAAGTGTTGTGACAGAAAAGCCACCTGTTCGGAGATGCTTAGGCTGGTCAGGTGCTTCTTGTCGAGGGTTAGCACTCGGCTCTCAAGGAAGGGTAGTATTTGTTCGTCAGGCACATTATATTGGCGAGCTTGAGCTCGAGATAGATTCCCCTTTAGTGCGTCAACGTTTGATGCGTGGGAATGCAGATTGAGCTTGGGATCGGACACGCACAACTTTCTTCCTTTTGCCCTTGCCCATTGAAGTCTGTAGAGGCAGCTGGTCATCGGTGGTGTTGCCGACCTCAACCGGCTGATCTCTCACTGCGAGGGCGATCTCTACCTCCTCCTCAGTGTTTATGGTTGGGGTTGAGGAGGTGACGGTTGGTGTTAGATCCAGTGGGGTAGCCATTGTGTCCTCCGAGCTGGACGAGCTAGCGAGCATAAATTGTTATGCAGGAGAGAAGGTGGTTAGTATTCATCATAATGTGAAATTAAGAATAAGAGGTCTAAGAGTTATCAAGATACAAAATTCGGACTCTGTCATCTTCAGAGGTCGGCGACTAAGGCCAACAGAAGTATACACCCTTTCGGACTCAGTAAGCTTTACCATGTCACAAGGGAACTTATTCCATTCTTCAATCAGATCTATATATCTCTTATGGAGTGAGGAGGGGTTCTTCATCATGATTACTGTCTCTTGAGGTGGAGTTATCTCCTGACATTCGGTTGGAAAGGTCTAGTTCTCACGGGAGCGAACAAAAAAGAATTTTGCTCACCATTCATGGACTTTAGAAGAAGGGCGGACAAGAAAATGTGCCTTATGGTTGGAAGAAAGGTAGAATAATTACTGCAGAATCTGCATTCCACGGCACCTCATCCACGACGATTCTGGAAAACCGCCGTTAAATGTGATTTTATGGCGGTTACTAGAAAACCAATGTTAAATCCATAATTTTACGGCGATTCTCTTAAGACTGCCGTAGAATCCTGCATTTTATGGCGGTCTTTTTAGAAACGACGTTAAATCTGAACTAATTAACGTCGGTTCTTAAGGAACCGCCGTGGATTAACAAGTATTTACGGTGGTTCCTTAAGAACCGACGTTAATTAGTTTTATTCGCTTGATTTAACGTCGGTTCCATTAGAACTGCCGTGAATGAGATGATATTTCACGGCGGTTCCATTAGAACCTCCGTAGAATCCACAGTCAGCCATGTCACCAATCCTCGTCTTACTTTTTTTTCAACCGTTGATCCGTGTCTCATCGGCGGTTCATATTCATCCCCTCTCTTTATTTTTTTTTTATTTATTAGAACCACCGTAGAATCCACAGCCTGCCATGTCACCGATCCTCGTCTTGTTTTGTTTCAACCGTTGGTCCGTGTCTCATCGGCGGTTCATATCCATCCCCTCTATTTCTTTTTTTTTTTTTAATTTATTTCTTTTTCAATTCTTAAACAAAACCCAAAAATACCCAATTCGGTTCCCCTCCTCCACCAAGTGTACGAAGTTGGCCACCGAGAATTATGTCCAGGAGCTCATCGAGAAAGCTCCTCAGGTTCTTACACATATATCTGCATTCGATTTCAGTGTTTTTATTTCCAAATTCATGGCTAATAATTTGATTAGGTTAAATAGATATATGTCTAATCGCGCTCATAATCACAATCTTTCATTTTTGTTTTTAATTTTAGTTGCCGGAGGACATAGAATGGCGTTTCATTGGGTTTCGAGTCCTAGGGTTTCATCGGTGGATGGACAACCTCCCCGACCAGCTGAAGCTCCGCCACCTCTGCCGCAAGGTCGGTGTTTTCCTGGAAATTAATGGCACACGCGTCCCGTCATTCGACGCCATCTCAGTCAACCTCCGCCGTGAATCGAAGAAAATCCAGTACGGTCGAAGTCTTTTTATTACGTTCTCATCCAAGTTGCTATCAAATTTTCCAAATTTGACTTAGTATAGAATTTATTTCCTTTCCTCAATTTTTGTGTAATAATATCTCTCTCTCCTCTTTACAGAAAGTTGAAAAGCTTAGGCTAAGGTAACTGTTGCAGCATAAGCAATCCCATTTGGCTTTTATCTTGTTGCACACGCATTTGCTGTATCTATACTAGGCAAATTTTAATTTCTGGACCTTATTTCTACTTGTGTGTGTTTCAAGTGTGTAATTTAGTATATATTTAATGTTTCCTTTTGTTGGGTTGTTTTGTTGATGCTAAACTGAATTATTGCATGTGGCCTTTTTGTGATATTTTGATTAATTTAGCTAGTTTTTCTTCCATCTCTCTGCTTTTTTTTTTTTTTTTTTGTTTTGTTTTGTTATCGACTAAAACTTAATTATTGCTTCTGTTGTTCAAGGTTGTGTTTAAGAAAAATATATAATCAAGTGAAATTGTTTTGTGTATGTGTGTGTATTTCATAGTTATTTTCCTATGCAATGATTTAATTTTATTAGAGATGCTTATATTTGACCTAAAAATCATGTCCTTCAAGAAATAGGAAAAATTATAATTAATTTGTCACAAGTGTGATACCAACGGATTATGAGCTCAAAAGTAGTGATTTATATAAGTGTGGTTTTTGATACTTAAATCCGGTTCAAGCAATGCTTTGCGATTGTCCATTTGATGGTAAAAATGAAGCATTTCTATTAGCTTTCCAATTAAAAACCAATATGTGATATGAAAATATATCGAACCAATTCATTTTCCCTCGATTTTTTTATTTCCCACATTTTTTTTTGCATTCTTATGTTATATATTAATGATATTCGATCTTTTTTTTTCAAAATATTTTGTTGTGCAATTTTTATGTTTTTCTAATAAAAAGCTATGCTTACGATTTTTGTCATTGTGGTCGCCGCATAACAACTAATATAATAATGGGTGCGGATATATGCACCCCAATAATTTATGAGTTGACCCCAAGTGATAAGAACACCTCAAAAACTTTTAAAATGTATTTTTTTTTAACTAAATCAACTCCACAAACACCCTATTTTAACCTTATTTAATATAATATACAATGTAATAATAAAACTAAAATAAAAAAATAATAATAAATTAAAAAAGAAAAGAAAAGGAAAGTGAGAGGACGGCGAAAAAGAAAGAAAACGCAGGCATAGGAGAAAAAGAGGGGAAAAAAGAGATGAAAAAATTGATTTAAAAAATTCATATAATTTACTGAGAGGAAGAATGGAACGGGGTGAGCCATTAAACGTACGGGAAAAGTTTCTCATTGGGTTTGATTCACTTATTTAGGTTAGGGTTTGAAGTTTTTGAAAGAAATTACCGTGTTCTACTCTGGTTCGTAGAACCAGAGCCATCTGTTCGGTCGAAAATTTTGAACATATAGGCCATGTTCATAAATATCAATCGAACAATATGCAAGTGTTCAAATAATATATTCGAACATATGTATAATATTCGGTCAGAACTTTCGAACATATATCAATTGTTCATTAAAACCAGATCGAACATATTCGCGATTTTCAACCCAATAAATAGTAATACACCCAAAAAAGAGAGAAAAAATGACTAAAACAGATAGATGTCAAGAATAATAACATTATTCATCTTGTTCATATCATTACCATCCATTCTTACAAGTTTTAATGTGAGTTTTTGTTAGATATTGAAAGAGGTTTAGGGATGAAGAAGAAATTACGAGGATTTATATATTTGTTTTATAATAAATAAATAATATATATATAATTCTTACAAGTTTTAATGTGAATTTTTTTAGGTATTGAAACAGGTTTTGGGGATGAAAAAGAAGTTACGAGGATTTAATATGTTTCTGTATTGGGGTTAACTAATAGTATTTTGGGGTGCGTATATACTCACATGGTATATATATATATATATATATATATATATATATATATATATATATATA
>BMAC01000985.1:259198-286015 GCA_014905375.1 Phtheirospermum japonicum | reverse complement strand
TTATTCCATTCTTCAATCAGATCTATATATCTCTTATGGAGTGAGGAGGGGTTCTTCATCATGATTACTGTCTCTTGAGGTGGAGTTATCTCCTGACATTCGGTTGGAAAGGTCTAGTTCTCACGGGAGCGAACAAAAAAGAATTTTGCTTCACCATTCATGGACTTTTAGAAGAAGGGCGGACAAGAAAATGTGCCTTATGGTTGGAAGAAAGGTAGAATAATTACTGCAGAATCTGCATTCCACGGCACCTCATCCACGGACGATTCTGGAAAACCGCCGTTAAATGTGATTTTATGGCGGTTACTAGAAAACCAATGTTAAATCCATAATTTTACGGCGATTCTCTTAAGACTGCCGTAGAATCCTGCATTTTATGGCGGTCTTTTTAGAAACGACGTTAAATCTGAACTAATTAACGTCGGTTCTTAAGGAACCGCCGTGGATTAACAAGTATTTACGGTGGTTCCTTAAGAACCGACGTTAATTAGTTTTATTCGCTTGATTTAACGTCGGTTCCATTAGAACTGCCGTGAATGAGATGATATTTCACGGCGGTTCCATTAGAACCTCCGTAGAATCCACAGTCAGGCCATGTCACCAATCCTCGTCTTACTTTTTTTTCAACCGTTGATCCGTGTCTCATCGGCGGTTCATATTCATCCCCTCTCTTTATTTTTTTTTTATTTATTAGAACCACCGTAGAATCCACAGCCTGCCATGTCACCGATCCTCGTCTTGTTTTGTTTCAACCGTTGGTCCGTGTCTCATCGGCGGTTCATATCCATCCCCTCTATTTCTTTTTTTTTTTTTAATTTATTTCTTTTTCAATTCTTAAACAAAACCCAAAAATACCCAATTCGGTTCCCCTCCTCCACCAAGTGTACGAAGTTTGGCCACCGAGAATTATGTCCAGGAGCTCATCGAGAAAGCTCTCCTCAGGTTCTTACACATATATCTGCATTCGATTTCAGTGTTTTTATTTCCAAATTCATGGCTAATAATTTGATTAGGTTAAATAGATATATGTCTAATCGCGCTCATAATCACAATCTTTCATTTTTGTTTTTAATTTTAGTTGCCGGAGGACATAGAATGGCGTTTCATTGGGTTTCGAGTCCTAGGGTTTCATCGGTGGATGGACAACCTTCCCCGACCAGCTGAAGCTCCGCCACCTCTGCCGCAAGGTCGGTGTTTTCCTGGAAATTAATGGCACACGCGTCCCGTCATTCGACGCCATCTCAGTCAACCTCCGCCGTGAATCGAAGAAAATCCAGTACGGTCGAAGTCTTTTTATTACGTTCTCATCCAAGTTGCTATCAAATTTTCCAAATTTGACTTAGTATAGAATTTATTTCCTTTCCTCAATTTTTGTGTAATAATATCTCTCTCTCCTCTTTACAGAAAGTTGAAAAGCTTAGGCTAAGGTAACTGTTGCAGCATAAGCAATCCCATTTGGCTTTTATCTTGTTGCACACGCATTTGCTGTATCTATACTAGGCAAATTTTAATTTCTGGACCTTATTTCTACTTGTGTGTGTTTCAAGTGTGTAATTTAGTATATATTTAATGTTTCCTTTTGTTGGGTTGTTTTGTTGATGCTAAACTGAATTATTGCATGTGGCCTTTTTGTGATATTTTGATTAATTTAGCTAGTTTTTCTTCCATCTCTCTGCTTTTTTTTTTTTTTTTTTTGTTTTGTTTTGTTATCGACTAAAACTTAATTATTGCTTCTGTTGTTCAAGGTTGTGTTTAAGAAAAATATATAATCAAGTGAAATTGTTTTGTGTATGTGTGTGTATTTCATAGTTATTTTCCTATGCAATGATTTAATTTTATTAGAGATGCTTATATTTGACCTAAAAATCATGTCCTTCAAGAAATAGGAAAAATTATAATTAATTTGTCACAAGTGTGATACCAACGGATTATGAGCTCAAAAGTAGTGATTTATATAAGTGTGGTTTTTGATACTTAAATCCGGTTCAAGCAATGCTTTGCGATTGTCCATTTGATGGTAAAAATGAAGCATTTCTATTAGCTTTCCAATTAAAAACCAATATGTGATATGAAAATATATCGAACCAATTCATTTTCCCTCGATTTTTTTATTTCCCACATTTTTTTTTGCATTCTTATGTTATATATTAATGATATTCGATCTTTTTTTTTCAAAATATTTTGTTGTGCAATTTTTATGTTTTTCTAATAAAAAGCTATGCTTACGATTTTTGTCATTGTGGTCGCCGCATAACAACTAATATAATAATGGGTGGCGGATATATGCACCCCCAATAATTTATGAGTTGACCCCAAGTGATAAGAACACCTCAAAAACTTTTAAAATGTATTTTTTTTTAACTAAATCAACTCCACAAACACCCTATTTTAACCTTATTTAATATAATATACAATGTAATAATAAAACTAAAATAAAAAATAATAATAAATTAAAAAAGAAAAGAAAAGGAAAGTGAGAGGACGGCGAAAAAGAAAGAAAACGCAGGCATAGGAGAAAAAGAGGGAAAAAAGAGATGAAAAAATTGATTTGAAAAATTCATATAATTTACTGAGAGGAAGAATGGAACGGGGTGAGCCATTAAACGTACGGGAAAAGTTTCTCATTGGGTTTGATTCACTTATTTAGGTTAGGGTTTGAAGTTTTTGAAAGAAATTACCGTGTTCTACTCTGGTTCGTAGAACCAGAGCCATCTGTTCGGTCGAAAATTTTGAACATATAGGCCATGTTCATAAATATCAATCGAACAATATGCAAGTGTTCAAATAATATATTCGAACATATGTATAATATTCGGTCAGAACTTTCGAACATATATCAATTGTTCATTAAAACCAGATCGAACATATTCGCGATTTTCAACCCAATAAATAGTAATACACCCAAAAAAGAGAGAAAAAATGACTAAAACAGATAGATGTCAAGAATAATAACATTATTCATCTTGTTCATATCATTACCATCCATTCTTACAAGTTTTAATGTGAGTTTTTGTTAGATATTGAAAGAGGTTTAGGGATGAAGAAAGAATTACGAGGATTTATATTTTTGTTTTATAATAAATAAATAATATATATATATATATATATATATATATTACTATATATATATATATATAATTGTATAAATTTTATTTTTTCAATTTTAATTATATATTTTGAGTAAGGTTATTTTAGTCCTTTTCATTTAGGACTATTTTTGTCTAAAATGTTTTGGGTCATAAAGTATTTTGGGTGCGTATATTCGCGCCTTAATTATAGATCAATTGATATAAATACTGAGGGGATGGGGGGCATGGTGCCTTCACGTCCACCGTAGTCAACGGTAGTCATTTCCATAACTATAACTTTATTATGGCTTCCTCTGTAATAGTTATACAATATATATATATAACTATAAACTTTAGGGCGCGAATATACGCACCCCAATATTTTATGAGTTGACCCCAAGTGATAAGAACACGCCAAAAACTTTTAAAATGTATTTTCTTTTTACTAAATTAACCCCACAAACACCCTATTTTACCCCTATTTAATATAATATATAATATAATAATAAACTAAAATAAAAAGAATAATAATAAATTTGAAAAGATAGAAAAGAAAGTTAGAGAGGAAGAAACTGCGAAGAAGAAAGAAAAACGCAGGCAGAGGAGAAAAAGATGAGAAAAAGGGAAGAAAAAATTGCTTTGAAAAATCCATATAATTTACCGAGAGGAAGAATGGAACAGGATGAGCCATCAAACGTACGGGATAAGTTTCTCATTGGGTTTGATTCACTTATTAGGTTAGGGTTTGAAGTTTTTGAAAAAAATTACCGTGTTCTACTCTGGTTCGTAGAACCAGAGCCATCTGTTCGGTCGAAAATTTCGAACATATAGGCCATGTTCATAAATATAATTCGAACAATATGCAAGTGTTCAAATAATATATTCGAACATATGTATAATGTTCGGTCAGAACTTTCGAACATACATCAGTTGTTCATTAAAACCAGATCGAACATATTCGCGATTTTCAACCCAATAAATAGTAATACACCCAAAAAAACAGAAAAAAAAATGACTAAAACAGATAGATGTCAAGAATAATAACATTATTCATCTTGTTCTTATCATTATCCTTCATTCTTACAAGTTTTAATGTGAATTTTTTTAGGTATTGAAACAGGTTTTGGGGATGAAAAAGAAGTTACGAGGATTTAATATGTTTCTGTATTGGGGTTAACTAATAGTATTTTGGGGTGCGTATATACTCACATGGTATATATATATATATATATATATATATATATATATATATATATATATATATATATATATATATATATTAATGTTTATATAATTATATTAATTTTATTTTTTTAATTTTAATTATATATTGTGAGTAGGGTTATTTCAATCTTTTCATTAAGGCCTATTTTTGTCCAAAATAATTTGGGGTAAACTCATAAGTTTTATATATATATATATATATTAATGTTTATATAATTATATTAATTTTATTTTTTTAATTTTAATTATATATTGTGAGTAGGGTTATTTCAATCTTTTCATTAAGGCCTATTTTTGTCCAAAATAATTTGGGGTAAACTCATAAGTTTTTGGGGTGCGTATATCCGCACCCTATAATAATTTCACTTATAATACTACTCTCAAAACTAACATCAAAGGCAATGTAAATAAAACATCATCAACAATATTTTTATACCTTCAAAATCGTTCTTGCTGCAACATATAGTTGAGAAACACTATTTCATATTTTCATATCGTTCTTGCTCCTAATAGTGTAAGTCTTCCTCCTAGGTAATTTGTTATTCTTATTCTTCTTCTTCTTCTTCTTCTTATTATTATTATAATGACAATCATTGAATTTTAGGAAAGCTGGGTTTGGAAATTTTGTAAAAGCTTATATCTCCTCCAGGTAGGTGGTGGTGAGCCTTCCAGCCCTGGGGGTTATTTATATTGGGCCATTCAAAATACCTTTTGCTCTTTGGAAGCTCTAATACAGAAGCTGAATGCAGAAGGCGTTGCTTTACAGGGGTCGGGATGGCTGATATGTGATTATATATGCTGTCGTCTCATCTATATAGTATATATATTCAATCCTTAAATTACTATATTAGTTTTCACCAGTGGCTTGGCGTGGATAGTAAAGATTTAAAGCGTCTGGTGGTTGCGACAACTGCAAATCAGGTTTTTGATTTGGCTTTTTTTGTTTTAACAGGAAATTTATGTATTGTTATCCTAATGGCCTGGGATTTTATTTTTGTTTTCATATAATTTTGCATTGTTATCCTAATCAATTGAGTTGACTTCCTTTCTTTTTCCTTTTTTTGGTAAGGGTCCGACAGTTATGAACTAATTTTATGATTTTTACAATTAGTGAAAATCAAGAAATGGAATTGATGTATTTCCGATACAATTGAGTTTATACTACTGTTATGCTCGTATTTATTTATTTATTATTTTATTTTGCAGGATCCACTGTATACTAAAGGGCCTAATTTGGTTCCTGTGCTGGGTATTGATGTCGGGGAGCATGCTTACTACTTGCAGGTGCTTCTTGCTCTTCGAATTTCATTGGTTCTTTTCTAACTTAAATTCAATTAACTCATCATCCTAAGTCGAGGAATAAAGATTTGCAAAATTCAGATTAGTTTATTATCATAAAGGCTAGGCAATAACAAGATTTGGATTTTATCTTTTCCTAATCTTTGTGTTTATATTTCTGTGGATCTTTATGTTTCTTTTTGCAGTACAAGAATGCGAGAATGGAGAATATATGGAGTAATAAATTGGAAATACGCTTCTGAAGCTTATTTTAGAGCATGCATTTGATTGAACAAACTTGAGAAGCTAGAGCGATTGCATGCACTATCCGGTTTGGGTGAAAATAAGTGTGTATATGTCTGTTACTTTACAGTACTACAAATAATTATTTGAGCTTTGCTTTTCTACATCTTTGAAGTATATATATGGTTTTTTAGAGGCTCAAATTAAATTGCCACACTATTATGTTATGCATTCATTGATCTGAGTTTTTCGGCAGATATTGTTGCCTCGTTTGCCCAGACCCCACATGAATATTTGAACTGATTCTTGGGTATTTCGTAGACCTTTTGTTTTACATGGTCTGTTTTCTGTTAATAGAACCGAGTATGAATTATGGTATTTGCAGGCTGCCTCTCGACCGTCGGGCATGCGGGAAGGTTGACGAAACTGAGAGTTAAAGCTAAGAAGGTTGCCGAGGAGAAGCTTGCCTCGCAACTTGACATTATTGTTAGAATAGGGTGACCAACAAGCCAACTTGTGGCTGTGGTCTGACCATTCTCTTGTAATACAATTGTTTTTATTCGTAATAATATCTTTTATACATATTGGCATTCCATATCTTTTATCCCATGCTAGTTGCATAGGTATGGTCCTGATGATGTTACTCTATTACGGTGGATTGGTCTAGCAGAACCGTGAGATAATCCAGCACGTAATGTAACTCGTCGAACTTGTTTCTAGTCATAGGGTTATGCCATAATGAGGATACAGGCCTTTCTCGTTAAGACTAGTACTTAGTGTATGTGGACCGCGTCTCATCGGTCACGGTGTCTGGACATCGACATACATAAGTAGGTGCTAATATGATGAGTTCACTGAACTCCCTCACCTAAAAGTCTCTAAGTGGTTATCACTCATCGAGTAGATGATTTCTATGATATAGCGTACAACATTAATCCTTAAGACCCAGACCTCATCGTGACTTCACTAGAGGACAGGCTATGTTGTGACCTGTCTCTGTGTCTCCTTGGAGGCCGATCAAAAGGGACAACGTTCGCATAGTCGGGAATCTAGTGGGAAGTCTGTGCATGGTAGTAGGGGATTCGGACGCATGATAAGTCATGGATGTCCTGTGTGTTCTGATGGTTGATAAATCCTCGGAGTCTCTGGCCAGAGCTGATAGTGGGGTGTTTAGAGAAATGTGTTTCTCTAAGTCACACACGAACGGATTATCTTGAACCTAGAACGTACACACAGTTATTGAACTATAAAGAGGTCTCGATGAACCAATACCTCTTGTTCAATCGGGACATAGATCGCGAAGGGATCGTACTGTACATATAAGCTATATCACAAGGTTCTTGCAGGCACTTCATTTGTATCTAGGGAATTATGATGCGTAGTTGCTAGGCGCCTCTCATAATTCGTTGGGTTCTGGTTTGACCAGTGATTAAGTAAAATGAGTTTTATTTAATCAGGGACTCTAAGGGACGAGTTCATATAAGAACAATGTGTTGTTCGAATCACAATGTGTTGTGAACCCACGGCTAGCTTACCACCTGAACCATTGAGGGTCACACCACGTGGTTTCCTGATTATTGAAAACGACAGCTAGAAATTAATTGTTAATTTTAGCATAGTTGGATGTCAATATGATTGAATCTAAATTTCATAATTGTGATTATGAATTGAGAAAAATACGAGAAAGTTTTTATGGACGCGAAAATATAATTGTTATATTTTTCGGAATTATCGTTTGTGAGAAATGATTTAATTCCGATGGGGTTTTTAATTTTAAATCGGGTCGATCCTATAAGCCATTTAAAATTAATTGGGCCGGTATTTTTATTTTTTTTAATTGGGCCAATTTAATTAAAAGGTTGTTTTAATTTTGTATTGGGCCAATTTAAATATAAAAGAGTTTTGGTTTTAATTCTTTTGTGCCTGCCCACTTTTTGGGCTCTTGTATTTAATTAAAACAAAAAGTTTGTTTATGGCCCATCCGCCCATGTGGGCTTGATCTTTAATTAAAAAAAAAAAAAAATTAAAAAGTAGAAGAAGGCTTAAATAGAGGAAGGACGGGTTTTAAAAATAGAAGAGAAGGAAGGGTACACACGCTTCTTCTTCGGCAAGAAAAACAAAGACGGAAAATATAAAAACCCTAGCCACCACTACCGTCCGCTGAAGACACGCCGATAGGATCGGTTTCTCGTTTCCGTCGTTCTCAATCCTTCGACG
The DNA here is from genome assembly GCA_014905375.1 of Phtheirospermum japonicum. Classification (NCBI taxonomy): domain Eukaryota; kingdom Viridiplantae; phylum Streptophyta; class Magnoliopsida; order Lamiales; family Orobanchaceae; genus Phtheirospermum; species Phtheirospermum japonicum. Next base: position 277,985 of record BMAC01000985.1, on the reverse strand, counting down.
GATCTAGTGCTCCGTCGTAGGGACGTCGGGTTATACGGTGTGTGACACCGATAGACCGAAGACGCCTCGTCCCCGCCTGCCGCTGCTGTTAACGGTTTTGCGACAGCTTCATCGCCAACGCCCCGCTGCCGTCGTCAAGCAGGAGCCGCCGGACCGCTGCTGTCCGCTCCCCGACTTCGCCGGAGTCGCGACGCACCCGCCGTCGTCTACTGTCGGATCGCTGCTTTCCGGAGCAGTCGCAGCACGCCGCGTCCTCGTTGCTGTCAAGCCTGTCTAGTCGCGCCGGACGCCCCTGCCGTGGTGCAGCTGGCGGATCGCCAACGTCACCGCATCGCACCCTCTGCGACCAGCGCGCCGTCCTGCTGCTGTCGCCGGTTTTCCAGCCGGAGTCCGCTCTCCGACAGGGAGACCTCTGCCCCGCGCCGGAGTCCGCTCACGACAGCCCGACATCAGCCCCTCGTGTCGGATCGCTCATTCCCGACTGTGTCGCTGTCGTCGAGCTGCTTCCCCAGCCGCGTCGATCCTTCAGCGTCGTGAGGTACTTCGCTGTCTTTTGTTTATATATATATATATATGATATATATATAATTCGCATGCTGGATGTGCTGTGTTTAATATATATATAGATATATATTTGTGCATGCTGTATGTTAGAATTATATATATAAGTGTATGTTACATATGTGCATGTGTTGAAATGCATGGATAATATATATATGCATGCATATGTGATGAATTGCAGATGCTGTGCATGTGTGTGTTGTAGTATGCTGTGTGTGCATTTTTTAATATGTGTGTGCATGTTACTTGTTTGCATGCAATATTTTAATGTTACACATATTTGATAATGAGTGTGTTGATATATATAATATATATGTACATCTGATATCATATAAGTATTATTATATATATATATATATTATATATATATGATATATGTATATAATATAATTTAATATATGATTAATATATATATGTTTAATAGAAATGGATCATGCTAGTTCGATTTTACGAAAATCGAATTGTTTCTGTTTATTAAAAGAAAATAAAACATTGTTTGAATTAATTGATTTTAAAATTGGACCGTCGTCAATTGAATTCGATTCAATTTCCTTATAAATAAAAAAAAATTTGTTTTCCGCTGCGCGACGGTACCACCGATTCCCAACAGTGGTATCAGAGCGAGGTTTTTAATCAATTAATTGCTTATGTGTTTTTGTTTTTCCGAGAGCATGTTGAATTTGTTGAATTGTTGATTTGATATTATCTTGTGATTGAGAATTTCTTATAGCTGAATAATTGGTTGGCCTTAGAATTTCACGGGAAATCACGTGTCAGATTGTCCGACAGTCTTACGTGCTAGATTGTTTGACAGTCTTATCTTAAAACTTAATTATTCTCGAGTCTCTATAAGAAAATTAGTTGATCGATAATTTAATAAAATTAAAATCAAATAGAGCCCAATAAGATAATCGATTTTTCAAATCAATTTGAATTCGATAAATTGGTGCTGGATTAATTTATTAATTTAAATTGTTAAATTAATTTGAAATTAATAGAACACCAACTGAATCGTTTTAGTTTATCGTTCATATGATGAATGGATGAAACTAAGTTCGATGATGATAAATTGTAAAGAATCAACAATTGATCATAACTAAAGTTCGGATGAGATATAAAATTAAAATCCCTCATTCTTAAAGGTTAAGAATTATATCAGGCTATAAAGAAAAAACCGATTTTTCGTTCTTTTTCTTTCCTTCTACCAACGATTAGATTATGTGATAGCCTCTTGTGGCAGTGCAGTATGCTGTGTTAGCGGGGAGTGCTGTCATGAGATAAGCTGTAATCTAATTGACATTAGATGGAGGTTTGTATGTGAGATTCTATTGGTTTGACGTGGTTGGTCAGATTAACTAGGGATTGCGTTAACCTGATAGAGTTAAGCTTATACGTCTCACATTGGTAGGTCAGACCTGACACACAAAGATTTTGATATTCGCTGGATTAACCTAGGTCATTATCAAGTGTGAGGAAATATATCTTTAGGGTCACATTTTGATGTGATTGAAATTGTTTCTACCTTTGAACAAACATGGCTGGTCAGATTAACTGGGGGTCGTGTATGCGTCATTGGACCTAAAGCCCATTAAAGAAAAATATGTTTTCTCGTTTTCTGCTAGAGGGTGGTGGAATTCGAATAAATTAGTGGGAGAACAATTAATATGTAAAAGTCCAAACTATTAATTGTATTGATTATTTCGAATAAAACCCTAAACATTGTCTTTCTCTAATTCCTCAGTAATTATGTCTAAGAATCCTCTTTCCTCGATCCTTGACCAAAATAAACTCACTGGCCCAAATTTTCTGGATTGGATCCGGAATTTGAAATTGGTGCTCACTGTTGATGAGCGTCTCTATGTGCTAAATGAGAGACCCCCCTTCAGAACCCCTCCCTGATGATGCTACTGACACTCAACGTGCCGAACTTGAGAAATGGAAGAAAGATGACGTCCATGCGTAGTGCTATATGATAGCATRCATGGTCCCTGAATTTGCAAGGAAGTATGAGTCTTTTGCTCATACAGCCGACATCAAGGAGAACCTTGAGTCGATGTATAGTGAAAATACTCGGGCGTCTAGGTACGCAGCGACGAAGGAGTTAGTCTCCTTTAGATTGCGCGAAGGGGCTTCGGTCCACGAGCACGTTCTCAAGATGATAACACTCATTGAGAAGCTGGTGAACTTAGACGTGGTACTTCCTTCTGAGTTGCAGGTGGATTTGATCCTACTGTCTCTTCCAAGTTCCTATYAACAGTTCATAGTGAACTTTAACATGAACAAACTCGATCCTACCTTCGATGCGATGTTGAACATGTTACTCAGCTATGAAGCAACCATCAAGAAGGAGAAATCTGTTCTCCTTACTGCTACCTCTGGAAAGAAGAGTTCTTTCTTGAAGAAACGAAAAGGTTCCGTTCCGAGCAAACATTTTGTGAAGGGTGGCTCAAATGGGTCAAAGAGTGGCAAAGTCAGCAAACAAGTTGATGACGTTTGTCACCATTGTGGAAAATCGGGCCACTGGCGCCGGAACTGCAAAGAATATCTTGACCAGAAGCGTTCTGAGAAAGGTATATATTTCATTGAATAATGAAATACCGATTAACACTATTTCAGCAAAACGTAAAAATAATAGTCTAAACCCGGCACAACTTTGGTACGCTAGATTGGGCCATATTTCCTTGAGAAGGATGAACGAGTTCGCTCGTGATGGATTATTCTCCTTGGAGGATGTGAAGTCACTTGGGACTTGCGAGTCTTGTCTTAAAGGAAAGATGACCAAGTCGCCTTATAAGGGACAGATGGAACGTGCTGAAGGTCTATTGGATTTGATTAATACAGACGTTTGTGGCCCACTAAGTGTTAGTGCTAGGGGTGGTTATAGCTACTTCGTCACCTTTACCGACGATTACTCTAGGTACGGGTTTGTGTACTTAATGAAGTACAAGTCTGAAACTTTTGAAAGGTTCAAAGATTTTAGACACGAAGTAGAAAACCAACTCGGGCGACGTATTAAGAAACTACGATCTGATCGTGGTGGAGAGTACTTGAGTGCCGAGTTTATAGACTACTTAAAAGAGAATGGGATTCTCTCTCAGTGGACTCCTCCTGGAACTCCTCAATTGAACGGAGTTTCCGAACGTCGGAATCGAACTTTGTTGGACATGGTTCGATCTATGATGGGATTCAGTGAGCTACCGGCATACTTGTAGGGTCATGCACTCCTGACTGCCGTATATTTGCTGAATAGGGTTAATACCAAAGCAGTTAACTCCACTCCATATGAACTTTTGGCATTCCCGAAAACCCAGTTTCAAACATATTAAGATATGGGGTTGCCCCGCTTATGTGAAGCGGTTGATGGGAGATAAATTGGATAGTCGATCCGATTTATGCTATTTTGTGGGGTATCCCCAAGATTCAATGGGATACGAATTCTACTTTGTTTCTGAAGCAAAGTGTTTGTTTTCAAGAAATGCCACTTTCCTTGAGAAGGAATTTCTATTGGATAGAAAAGGCAGCATGGTAGAACTCGAAGAAGTTCGAGAACCACAAAACGAAGTTCAAGCACATGAGAATGAACAAATTTAACAAACCACTAATATACCTCCTGAACCATCGGTGCGACGATCCGAAAGAGTTCGGAAAGTACCCGATAGATTATTCCTAGTAGATGAGGTTGATCAAGGATCCGATCCTAGAACCTACATCGAAGCTGTATCTGATACAGACCAGGGACATTGGCTGGAAGCCATGAAATCCGTAATGGGCTCCATGTACTCCAACAAGGTATGGACCTTGGTAGATCCACCCGAGGGAATCGTTCCCATAGGCTGCAAGTTGATCTATAAAAGAAAAATTGGAGTTGATGGATAGGTAGCGACCTATAAAGCTAGACTGGTTGCAAAAGGGTATACTCAGAAGCAAGGCGTTGATTATGAGGAAACTTTTTCACCAGTCGCGATGCTTAAGTCCATTAGGATTTTGCTGGCCATTTCTGCGTATTATGACTACGAGATATGGCAAATGGATGTGAAGACCGCCTTCCTTAATGGTAACATTGAGGAAGAAATCTATATGGCGCAGCCGGAAGGCTTCATATCTACTGGAGAAAAAATGCAGAAAAATCCTATGTCCTCTCTCCTTACTTTTTTTGACAGAGTCGACTACCCACCGGTTCACGGTGTCTTCGTCGAACCACCGGATTCCAGCCCCCTCACCGCCGGTTTTGCAACACCTCTGCTTGGCTACGGTCCCGCAGCACTCCCATGCTCCGATCTCCGGTCAACCATAAAAGCCTCCACAGCCGCACGTCCAACAGATGACTCCGGCCACCCTTGCGGGCTAGTGTCTAATGCCGGCATCTTCCTCTGATCTGCCAAGTCTGGGTCTGACGCCCCTTCAACAACCCACGCTGCCGACCTTCTCTTTTCCACCAATCTCACAACACCAGGACGTGACGCAATCAACTTCTACCAGGAATGGTGTGGGTCTGTTCGTTCCCGTCTTCTCTGATCTGGCCCCAACCGCCATTACGTTTGGCTCCTTCCAAGCAACTCATTTTTCCAACCATTCCCTCAACGCGCAAGGCAACCCCTTGCGCTTTCCCGGCGTGCCTCCGACGGCCTTGACGTCTCACCCGTTTAAATCGGTGACAACCACAGTGTGTACGGATGGGTTTCCTTCTACTTCAACGACAACGCTTCACCCCAGCGCTGCTCCAATCTCCAGTTTTCTGGCCAACCAATGCTGCGGCTGCCCCACCTCCTTCAGTTTTTCATTATCCGACTTTCTCGGATCATCTTCCTGCGCCATCCGCTAGTGTTTCTTATGCAGGGAAATCCACGTATTCTTGTCTTGACCCATCGCATAAGGGGTCCGACCCTTCTTCTAGTCAAATGGGGCCTTTGACGCTTCCCCAATTCCAAGAGAATTCTACAACAATACCTTTTCATTTTTTGCCTCAAGCACAAGGGGCCTCTTTTACGACCCATATAGACTATACCCAGGCTACCTCCTCTTTAGCCCAGCTCCAAGCCCAGGCGAATTTTAACAATATTCAGCCCCTTGCTGTGATGGTCCAGACAGGTAATTCAACTCCCCTAAGCCAAGCCCAAATGTCTTTTTTTGCACCCCAGCCTCAGGCCCAGGAGCCTTTTTGGGCAGCCCAACATTCTATTCCTTTGGATCACCCCTCAGCCTAGCTTGCCTTTTAAATCCCACCGCCTCTTCTAGCATTAGTGGGCTGCCTATATGGGACCATCCGGGCCCGTCGACCAGGACTGTTTCCTCCCCTCCCGGCCCATCTCTGGCAAATTACTCCTTAGGGTCCCCTCCGCTTAAAAAGGGTGATTATTTTTCAGTTACGATTGACGAAACCCTGTACCAATCTCGGGTTTCACTTTTACGCGGGTCTCTCATCGGACATCTTCTCCAACCGAATGGCTCAAAACCTCTCACGATCGATAGTATCAAAGATTCACTTTCTTCTACATGGAGCATCACCAACGGTTGAAAGTTTGTTCCACTTGGCAAGGGATATTTTAGTATCTCCTTCGCTTCTCCTAAAGATCGAAACAGTGCGTTTTCCAAGACGACCTGAAAGATTGGCTCAGCTACTCAGCGGCTCTTCCCTTGGACCCCGGACTTCAACCCCTATAAGGTGCCTCCGACTTCCTCTCACGTTTGGGTTTGCATATATGAATTTCCTATTGAATACTGGGAACGGTATTTTATTTTGAATATTACTAGGGTAGTTTGTACGCCTTTGCAAATTGATGAGCGTTCTCTTAATGGATCTGTCGGACACTTTGTTTGTGTGCTGGTTGAGTTAAACCTTGAACATACCCTGCATTAATTGGTCATGATTGAGCGGGAGGGGTATTGCGGTTATATTTCATTAGGTTACGAGAACCTGCCGGATTTCTGCTCGATTTGCAAAATGGTGGGACACGTTGTTGGTTCTTGTCCTGCTCATAAAAATAGTGCCCCTCAGAGTAAAACTAGTGACGCTCAGAATGGGGTGAGCGATAAATGGCAGACGGTTAACACTAGACGCTTTCATCGACGTTCTGATTCTCGTGAGCATCAGGTCTGTAACCGTACGGATTCCCGCCCGTCTCCCGAGCCTACTAATCCTTCTCTGACGAATCCTAACACCTTTCAAGTGTTACGGGTCCTTCGTCACCTCCAACCTTGGAGCCTACTTCGAGGTCCGAGCCGTTATCTCCCTCCCCTGTGAACACGGCTCTTACAGCCGCTGATACTCTTGTTATTTTGTCCGTCTCGGAAGGGCAGGATTACCGTACTGCTTTTGAGCCTTCTAAGATAGTTTGTGACACCTCGCGACAACTTGTGCTTTATAAGGAACCTGCTTCTTCGAGAAAGAATTATGTTAATCAGGTGGACATGGGTTCTTCGGATAAGGTCTCTCCTTCAGCGCAACATACTCCAATGGCCTATCTTGCACATGAAGAATGTATTATGGTGGACGAGTCGGATATTGGCAGTCAACATCACACCCCTATTTTTTGTAAACTTGCCACTGATCGGGAATTAATTGATATAATTAGTAAATTACAACAGGAGTCTTCTACTCCTTTCATTGTCAACGATCCAAAATCCTCTCCTGCCCTTCACCTTATGGATTTCACTTCTGGACAAGCTCGGGCGGATATGGCCAAGGACGTAGTTTCTACTTCTTTACGCAAAGCTTCAAAGAGTTCTCTTAAGCGAGGATTTCTTATGAAACGCTAGTCTCCTTATTTTCGTTTCTTTTTCATTGTTTGCTATGTACTCGGACACTTTTCTCATTTTTTAATAAAATCGCCGCAACTTATTAAAAAAAAAGGGCGCGTGGGTTGACCTTCGAGATACTTATGTTTACATTCAACTTGATTTCCTACCTCAATCAAGTAGAATGTGGGGACTAGCTGATATGATATCCAATATTTATGTCGGCATGCACATGGGTTTAGAGCAGTAAGGCGACCTCTCCTATAAGAGGGGCGAGCTCATACATAAGAGTAGCGATCTCTTATATGAGATTGGAGAGTTCTTATATTAGAGTGGCGAGCTCTTATAGGGTAAATGATATTATAATAGCTCGGAATTGAGAGCTGAGTTGTATGGTTAACAGGATCTGGGCCTTGGTGGGCTGATATGGATGGTATGGTATGGTGCCCCGACGAACTAAGGAAATGGTATGGTTATTGGCCCATGGTTACTAATGTAAATTAACAACATATGAGAGTTCTAATGTTTATGGTAACTTTGCATATAGGAGGATTCATAATTTTAAGTCAGTGATTAATTATGGTATGAATAGGAAACGAGAACCCAGATTGGGAACATGTCTCTATATAAGAGGACATAGGCCTCGCTTCTTTTCTAAGTTTGTCCTTCTTTGATCTCTCGTTTATTCACTACTGAAAGGGAACCTTTGGTTTTATTTTGTAGGTTGATCAGGTTGCTGAGAAGTCAATCAGGCTGGAAGGATCAATTTGAAGGTCAGCAATTCTATTCTTGGTGAGCCAATCTTTTTGGTCACATCGATGTGCTCAAAAAATTGGCGTGAAATAGTAAAACTTCCGCACGTTCTCAGTTCAATCTCACCCACTCGGCATCGCTCAATATGTCAATGTGGGTGGTCTTAGTCGTCAACACAAGTTTCCAACCTTTATATTTGGTCAATGTTGTTTCTATCATGCACATGTCAATGAAAATCTCCTACCTCTGAAGCCGGTTGATGCTGTCGCTGCACCAGTCAATGTGCACTTAATAAGTAGTTGATGTGCAAGTCGATGCATGTTGTTTCCATCTTAGTCGATTCGGCTCGAGTAACCCATATATTGGAGATAATTTTTTCTTAAAAAAATACAAGCAGGCTCTTGTGTTTTTTCACTACAACACACGCCCACGCATCCCCTTTGGCCCAATCCCCAATTTCTCACTTTCTGTTTCCAGTCACCACCCCAATCTCTAGTGAACCTCTGGCCACCAGAAGCCCGTCCATTAGCATTACTGGTAGAAGATGATAATAGCCCACATCGGTCTATTTCCTTTTCTCCGCAATCCCTCGTTTGTTTTTCTTGTCCGTTTTATCCCATTTTTGAGGTACTTAGCTTGCAACTCACTTGTGATTATAAATTGATTGGTGCATTGTATTGTATTGGTTGATTTTTAATTTGGAATTGGTGGTTTTATTCTTCAATTTTTATCGATGCCCCTCCTTTGAAACATCGCATACAACATGTTCGACAAATAGCCTCAACAAGTTTCTTTCTTCCAATTCAATCTCGTGAGTTACGTGTGATCTTTTATTGCTTCATCAGTGGTTTATGCACATTGGGGTCGAATTTGTAGGCTCAAGTTCTATATTTTCTTAATCTCTCTCCTCCCAAGTGCTCCTTTTTGTTTCTTAAGCCCTCGTCTCCTTCCTCTTATTTTGAAATGGCTCTTAAGTCGGGTAGATGATGAAACTTGGCCGCCTAATATAAAGCTCCATTTATGATTTTATATTAGTGACAAGAGTGATTATATTACCTCGGGTCCCAAAATATTGGAACACCACAAGATCTCAATATGCGTCTAGTGGAACGATGGGCTAATGTGAATAGGTCTCCCCATCATTTGGCTATCGTGAGGCACTTGTAAACCCTCGGGTGTACTAAGTTTCATTCAATTGAGAATGATGGCTACAAAGAGCTTATAAGTTATAATCGAGTTCTACTCCACATTTCACACGGTTGATGAATTCTCATTACATGTCATTTAAGGGGTAAGGAGGTGACGGTGAATTATGGGGTAAGGAATAAGGTATTTGGTTTTGAGGTCGATAGAATCCTGAATGAGCTAAAACATGAGGATTACTGATTTGTACTTTTTTGTACGCATTTTTGTTATCTTTTTGTGTTGCGTTAGCATGTGGTTTGCTTGCATTTATGGGTATTAGGAGTCGTTTTGGCATATTTTTTTAGTTTTAGATTTTATAGTGTTTCTTTGTTTTTAGTAGTTTTTCTTATATTTTCTTAGTTTTTTTTTCTTAGTTTTTGTTTTGAAGGTCAAATTTGGTCAAAGTGGGCCACGACGAGTTCGGAAGATGATTCAAACCCGAAAAACTCATTGCCAATCCAAGAGATATCTTTGGTGCGAGGATCAACCGGAAATGACGAGAAATGTGGCCATATTCATCGTCACCTCACGGATTCGCTCGGTGGATGTCTCAGTTGTCGTAATGCAAGCATAAATCCAAAACCACTTGTGACATTTGCCTCCACCTTATATCATTGGAAAGATGAAAGAAATTTCTAAAACTCTTGTGTTTACAACAATCCCAAATTCTGAGTTTAGGAATGATAAGAAGCAGCTTTAAGTGGAGACGGTTCGCCGTGGCCTCGCTTGTGGCAGGTTTTTGTGTGGAGCCCATAACTCTCGGATAAAAATTCCAAATGACACAAATAAACGCCAAATGAAATCCAAGAGAAAGGGATAGATTTCATATGAAGACATCAATAGCTTATTCCGTGTTCTTGTCAGTCAATCGACTGGATTTCAGTCGATCAACTGCTCGGCAGAAAGTTTGGGGCGTTTGAACAAGGATGTGTGATTTTGGTGGAAAAAAAGACCATTTTGCCCCTTATCTACCCATATATGATTCCCACCCATTATTCAAAAAAAAAAAAAAACACTTCCTTGTTGGAATTTGGGCTTGCTCCATTTCCTTCAAGCCTTTACCTTCCTTGCAATGATAAACCCTAGTTTAGTGTAGTTTTAGCTAGCTTAGTAGTTAATCTAGTTTAGCTAGTTAGTTAGTTGTTTGTTAGTTTCTCTTAAACTAGTGTTGGAGTGAGTGATACCTCCTTCATTTGTGGTGCTTGTAGTTTGAAGACTTGAAGCTTTTGAGTTTAATGCAATTGGTATTTTCTTCCCCTTAATCTTCTTGTGTTGTTAATTGTTGATTGTTGTTATTGATGTTGTGTTGGTTTTTAGGTTTAGTTTGTGTTGTCTTTCTTGCCTTGTTCTTCAACTTCTCATTTCTAAATTTTAGTTTGTTCATGTTCTTGCAAAAACTCCATTAATGCTCTTTTCAAGCTTTTTACCTCTTTTAGTTAGACAAACTTTTAGCTCTTGAAAGATGTATGAGTTTTTCTTCTTTGGTAATTTGTCTTGTTCAATTTAAAAGCCTTTGACTTTTCTCAATTTCAAATGCTTGAATTTTCCCTCCATGAATTCTCTTTTAATTGTGAGATTTATTTGATGCAATTAGTTTAGTAATTACGAGTTTAGGGTTTAAGTTCATTTAGAACCATTAATCGGAGCTTGTCGAGAATTGGGATTGACGACCTCAATACTTGATCGACATTCGGGATTGACGACCCCGAATTGTGGATTAAGTGCTCGGTGAAAACCGATTAATCGTGGAGACGAATTGAACAGCCTAAACCCTCATTTTCATTATTTTCATTAAAGTGTTCTTTTAAATTCAAAACTCAAACCCAAATCAATGACTATTGCTTTCTTAGGAGTAGATTAGTGTAATTTAGCTTAACAAGAGAATAACTAGAACACCGAACGCCGATTATATCTATCCTCGAGAGACACGACTCGGGAAAACTTGCCGCTCTACAATCGACTTCGTACTATTGCGGAGAAGATTTCTTAGAGTGTTAAGAATTCTTCGATCAAATTTTGGCGCCGTTGTCGGGGATAGATTAAGGCAAAAGGTGTTTCTAATTATTTCTCTTGTTATCTTAGTTAGTTAGTTAGTTTAAATTGTTGTTTTACTTTTGATGCTCGTAATCCTTTGTTGAGTGTTGTGTTTACAAGGTACTCATTCGGGGATCCTGATGCCACCCGCCTACACTCACGACGATCAAAGGATGCCTCCGCCGCTCGATTGATCCGGCCGAGGATGGCAAACTACCGAGCTAGTTTGCCATACGACGACCCTTATATCCAAACTCCCAAGTATCCAAATCCGTACTCCACTCTCCCAAGATATCGGGTCCCCTCGACTTACGATGACCCGTACGCTTCGATTGGTGAAGAATGGGCCCCCTTTTCGATTATTCCGGCCCAAGCCCTTCTTATTCTCCACCGATTTCATATCCCCATAACCCGAGCATGGATCCGTATGCACCGACTCGTGGTCTTTATGATCCGGAATTTGATGATCCATATGCTCAACTCACCTCGCCTTCTTCTTACCCGAGCTTTGACTCGTATGCTCCCCAAATTCATGATTCATATTCATGGAGCTACGACTCTTACGACCTACCCACCTCGAGTTTGTATACTCTGAACGATGACCCGTACACCATATTTTCTCAAGATTTGTCTATGTCCCAACTCCCGGACTTTGAGCTTCTCTCATCCGAGCTCGTGGAGGTGATTCGACAATTGGATGAATGCCTTTCTCGCATGGAGACTCAAGTAGAGAAAAAAGCCAATGAAGTGGATGAGCTTAAAAGACCATGTCTTGACGACATGCCCATCTTTGATGTGGTGGACCCCACGATCATTGACAGTAATTCGAGCTTTGGCGATCTTTTGAAAGAGGTGTGCAAGGAGGTGGAGCTAGAGGGTGAGGAGAATGGGCCGGAAGTTGACATTACCCCTCTCATGCTTCTTGAAGACGTAGTAGTGGAGATTGAGGGGGAGTCACTTTTGGGGATCCCAACGGCACTTAGGACGTTGATTGCACTCGCTCTTGGTGAGGATGATGAAGTTGTGCCATTTTTAGAGGATGTGGAGTTAATCGAGCCTCTTTTGCCGCCACCCGATACTTTGTTGCTATTCGACCAAGTGGAGGTGGAAGAGTTAGTGGGGGATGTGTTAGATCCTACTCTCTCGTGCCCGACTATGACTACTTCTAAAGTCGAGAGAGAGGAGATGACAGTCAGGGAGACGAAGGAGTACTGATGGGGTAATAGATCGGTCAGACCTGATTTGGGGTAGATCTGATATGAAGATCTGGAGTAACGTGAATAAAAAGAATACAACAAGACCAGCTTGGCCTGAGCGAAGGTCTGGCTAGGCCTCTTGGGAAAACAGGACACTAGGAAAAGGTGAGTGCAGCTCTGGATCTCTCCTGAGCTGATGAAAGCTCTTCACCAAGAAAGGTTTAACTGGAGTCAAGCCCGGTATGGACATTGAGGTAACACAGAGGAAAGAGAAAAGGAAGACCTGAAATGGGGAAGACCTGCTTTCCGAGTAAGAGAGAGAAGTGGGACCACTTGTCAGAATTAGTTGCGTAACGGCCTATGATTCACGGCATGTGCTCCTGAAATTCCGGATGGGGTCCCCACTAGGAGAAACTATGAGTATCTCAGCCCCAAGGCTGATAAAGGTATGTTGTCCTCTTGAGCATTCCTTATTATTTTCTGAAAAACACCTCAAATGCTTACTGACTTAAGCATCGGAGAGGTTTCCGCCGGAAAACCACTGGTGGTCCTTTCTAACTTGTGTTTGTGGTGCAGATTGGAGTTCGGGGGTTTTCAGTGTATTCTTGGTACTAGTCATCTTTTTGGGCCAAAACAATTGGCGTCGTCTGTGGGAAAATCAAAGCTAAGACGTGAGCATGGATTCGGATGGTTTAAGGCGAAACTTGGTGGGGGAGCTCGGCGGAACTCCCAGCTCCGCTGCACCGTGGGGAGGCAGAAACGTCAGCCACAGCTAGGACAGGTGCCGCGCCGCCCTCCTTAAGCGGGCCACCGCCTGTCACTGAGGGGCTGTTAAATGATACTTTGCTCAGGCAAATGTCTGAGTTAATAGGCAAGGCTGTGGAAGCAGTCGTGGAGAAAAAATTGCCGCGATGTCAACTCCACTTTCAGGAGTGCGGCCGGATCGGACAGTCCCACCGACGGAAACTGAACCATTGCGCAATCAGACAACAGGGCGAACTCCGCTTCAGGACAAGGACGAGCATTTCTCTACCTCCGATAGCGAAACATCTAGCCAGAATAATCCAGGCTTGATGGAATAGATGCAAAGTTTGCAGAAAGAGGTGAGGGAATTTAGGAAGAAGATGACGAGCGATGGTGTGGTTCCAGCGAGAAGGGGCACCCCGTTTACTGAGGAAGTCATGCGCGATGACATTCCGGCCTCTTACAGGTCGTTAGGTTTCGAATACAATGGGACCACTGATCCCTGGGATCATCTGAGTCGATTTGAGATCGCGGTGGCTGTGCATAAATTCTCAGACGCAGTCATGTGCCGGGTCTTCCCGATGACTTTCACTAAATTAGCTCAGCTCTGGTTCAGCCAGCTGCCGCCGAGATCTATCAGTAATTTTGACGAATTCAGTTCAGCTTTCCTCCACCAGTTTACGAGCTGCCGTAAATACCAAAAAATGCCGCTTGAGCTTTTCATCTTAAAGCAGAAAGAGAATCTGTGCTTACGCGCCTACATCAACAGGTTTACAATGTCTAAGTTGGAAGTGCCCTCCGTGTCTGAAGAGCTGTTAGTGAATGCTCTGGCGCAAGGTTTGAGGAGAGGGGAATTTTTCCTGTCGCTGGTGGTGAAACCAGCTCTGAAATTTAGAGTGCTCTTAGAGAGGGCTGAGAAATACATTCATCTGGAGGAAGCGTTGAAAATCAAGGAGGAAGGAGAAAAGAGGCGGGAAAGGTATGACAAGGAAGACAGGGTAGCGGTAAAGAAGCCCAGGCCAGAGCCGCTCGTGACCAGACCTCATTTTGATAGATATACCCCTCTAGCAACCCCTCAGGGAGAGATACTGCAAGAAATAGAACGACATCCAGAGCTGAAGTGGCCCAAGACCCATTCACAAAAACCGAGGAAGGAAAGGTCAGACTGCTTCTGCCGTTTCCATAATGAATACGGACACAGCACTGATGAATGTACACATTTGAAAGATGAGTTGGAGAGAATGGTCCAGGCAGGGCATTTGAAAGAATATGTCCGCATGAGGAAAGAGGAGGCCAGATCTGGTCGTAGCAGCTACAATCATGCTCCTCAGAACAAGAGAGATCGGGATAAGGGGCGAGCTGAAGGAAGAAGATCTGACAAGGCCCAGGTCATTTATGGAGAAATTCAGATGATGACTGGGGGAGAGCTGGAAGAGCATTCTAAGAGGACGCAACATAGTTATGTTCGAGCTGCTAATGATTTGATTAGAAAGTCGCGAGAGGTAAATCAGATGGCGTCTGCGCCAAATATCTGTTTTGGGTCAGAGGATGGTGACGGTATTTTAGCCCCCCACAAGGATGCCCTGGTGATAACGGCAACCATCGCTAATTATAACGTACGAAGAATTTTTGTGGATACGGGAAGCTCTGCCTATATTGTTCTTTGATTGCTTTAAACAACTAAAGTTGGACATCGAATTGGAGGAGGTGACCACCTCCTTGGTAGGGTTTGCAGGGGGAGCCCTGAAACCATTAGGAGCGGTCAGGTTCCTCATTACTTTAGGAAAAGAGCCCTATCGTGTGACCAGGACGGTGCGTTTCTTAGTGGTAGATGCGCCATCCTCTTACAACGTTATGCTTGGCAGACCTTCCCTAAGTCAGTTCCAGGCTGTAATCTCAGTTTTTCACATGAAGATGAAATTCCCCACTGAGGATGGAACTGGCGAGGTGAGAGGTAATCAATACGCATCGCGACAGACATACATTGAGTGCATTAGACGGAATAGCGAGGAGAGGTTGAGTAAGAAAGCCCGGACAGAGCAGCCGCGACAAGATTTGGGAAGAAGAGAGGAAGGGTTGATGGTGGTGGAGATTGTTCCGGGCGATGAAAGTCGAATCCTACTTGTGGGAACAACGCTTAGCCCGGAGGTCCTGACAGAACTGGTGACCTTGTTGAGAGAGAGCGCGGACGTGTTCGCTTGGTCTCCCCAAGACTTGGTGGGGATTGACCAGGAGGTGATGGGGCATTGCCTTAATATCAGCCCAGATGTGAAGTCAGTGAAACAGAAGAAGCGGAACTTTGGACCTGAGAAGGAGGCCATAATTGAGGCTGAGGTAGAAAAATTATTAAAGGCTAAGCACGTTCAAGAGATACAATTCCCGGAATGGCTCTCTAATGCCGTGCTGGTCCCCAAAACTCAGGAAGACTGGCGGATGTGCATCGATTTTCGAGACCTTAACCGGGCCTGTCCAATGGACCATTATCCCCTGCCAAGGATAGACCAGCTGGTCGATTCCACCACTGGGTGTGAACTCTTGAGCATGATGGATGCTTCACAGGGCTATCACCGGATCAGGTTGGCAAAAGAAGATTGGAAGCGAGTCAGTTTCATAACTCCCAAAGGAACATACTGCTATGTGGTTATGCCCTTTGGCCTCAAGAATGCAGGCGCCACATATCAGCGATTAGTAGACAAGATGTTTAAAGGTCAACTCGGGCGAAACATGGAGGTTTACGTGGATGATATGCTTGTCAAAAGTGTGAAGACAACCTCGCATGTGGACGATTTGAGAGAGACCTGTAATACCCTGCGGGAATACAAGATGAAGCTCAACCCTAAAAAATGCACATTTGGGGTCAGAGCTGATAAATTCTTGGGGTATATGGTTACGGAAAAGGGGATCGAGGCCAACCCAGAGAAAGTACGAGCAATCATTGAGATGCAGGCGCCCAGGAATTTCAAGGAAATGCAATGTTTAGCGGGTCGCATCAATGCCTTGAGCCGTTGTCTCGCGCTCGGCAGAGAAAAGCCTTCCTTTCTTCCGAGCCCTGCGCAAGAAAGCTCGTTTTGACTGGAGCGAAGAATGTGAGGATGCCTTTAGGAGGTTGAAGGAACACTTGGCCAGCATGACCTTGCTCACGAAGCCTATCCAGGGAGAGCCCCTCATCTTGTACCTGTCGGTTGGACAACAGGCAATCAGCTCTGTCTTGCTCCGAGAGGAGGGAAAGATACATAAGCCAGTATACTACTGGAGCAAGGTCTTGCATGACGCTGAAATAAGGTATGTTGAAATAGAGCGAGCAATGCTGGCTCTAGTGGGCACATCTCGAAAATTACGCCCGTACTTCCTCTCGCACAGTATAATCGTGCGGACAAACTTGCCATTAATGGCCGTCATGGACAAGCCAGAGGCGTTGGGTAGACTAGTCAGGTGGATAATTGAGCTTAGCGAATTTGATGTTGAGTTCGAGGCTAGGACAGCAATAAAAGCTCAGGCGCTAGCTGATTTTATGCAAGAGCTGACCAGCCCTTCTAATGAAGAACATGAGTGGACGATCTTCACAGATGGTTCTGTCAGTAACCAAGGTTGTGGAGCAGGAATTGTCTTAATAGATCCGACAGGGGTGTCGACGGAATACGCAATACGTTTAAATCAATCTCTATCCAATAACGCGGCAGAATATGAAGCCCTCCTGCGAGGAGTTCAGATGGCACAGGACCTAGGGGCGGAGCAGATCTGCGCCAAAGTGGGTTCCCAGCTTGTTTGTAAACAGATAAATGGAGAATTCGAGACTAGGGAAGATAGTATGCAGAGATATTTGGCAAAGTTTAGAGAGCTAGAAAGGCGCGTGAAATCTCTAACAGTTGCACAGATCCCTAAGGAAGAGAATGGAAGAGCCGACTACATGGCGAAAGTGGCCAACTCTGCCACAAATTGCAGGGAAAGGGTGAGTACGTTACTAAGAGCGGATGCAGAATTCAATGTCAAGCAGATCTGCTCAGTAAATGAAAAAAATGATTGGCGTTCCCCTATCATTGCTTATTTAGAAAAGGCAGAGCTTCCAGAAGAGAAAAGAGAAAAGGCAAAGGTAAGACTCAGATCTGCTCGTTTCTGTCTAGTCAAGGGGGCTCTGTTTCGGAGGGGGTTTGGAAGACCTTTATTGCGATGTCTAGGCTCAGAAGAAAGTATCCAGGTCCTTAAAGAAGTCCATGAAGGGTGTTGCGACAATCACATGGGAGCGCGGGCCCTGGCTAGTAAAATACTGAGGGATGGATATTTCTGGCCATCATTGAGAAAAGAGGCCAAAATTTTCGTAAAAAGGTGTGAGAAGTGTCAAAAGATGTCTCCCCTAACTCACCAACCGGTAGAAGAGCTGATGACAATGAGCTCTCCTTGACCTTTTGCGAAATGGGGAATCGATCTGGTCGGTCCCTTCCCAATGGCCCCAGCTCAAAAGAGATTCCTAATTGTAGCCGTGGATTATTTCAGTAAGTGGGTTGAGGCCGAAGCTCTGGCCAAAATAACAGAAGAGGCAGTGATGGGCTTCATATGGAAGAACATTGTGTGTCGTTTTGGGGTGCCAAGGGTGATAGTATCGGATAACGGGACCCAGTTTATGGGAGCCAAAATTATGGCCTGGTGCGTTAAAATGAAAATTCAGAAGCACTTCACATCTGTTTACCACCCACAAGAAAATGGCCAAGTTGAGGTAACCAATCGAATCCTGGTCCAAGGGCTCAAATAACGGTTGGAGAGGTCTGGGGGCAAATGGGTAGAAGAGTTGAATGCGACACTTTGGGCATATCGCATGAACCCTAAAGAAAGCACGGGCAAAACCCCTTTTAGTATGGTCTATGGCATGGACGCCGTTGTCCCTGCGGAGATTAGCCTTGAAACCCATCGAATACAGAGCTATGACGAAAAGCAGAACGAAGAGTTGATGCAAGATGCGTTAGATTTGGTTGTGGAAAAAAGAGAACGGGTGATGGTAAAAATGGAGCATGTACGAGGGCGTATCCGAGCAGCTTACAACAAGACGGTTTGTAAGAGATGCTTCCAGGTGGGAGACCTGGTGTTAAGAAGAGCTGACTTAGGGAACACGAAAGGAAAGCTGGAGGCCGCATGGCAGGGGCCGCTCCGCGTCGTGCAGACCTTACCGGGAGGAGCATACAAATTAGAAGAGTTGGATGGCACCGAAATTCCCCAGGCTTGAAACATAAGCAATTTACGAAAATTTTATGCATAGATTGTATTTCCTTGTTATTTATCTATCCTATTGAATAAAGTTGTAGGTTTGGCTGATTTAAACACGTGTGCATAATTAAGCCAGGATTAGCTAAGGACGGATGTCCTCGATTTTTCCCGACTTGATTGTCAGTTTAAGCCAGGATTGGCTAAAGACGGATGTCCTCAATTTTTCCTGACCTGATTGTCAGTTTACGCCAGGATTGGCTAAGGACGGATGTCCTCGATTTTTCCTGAGTTGATTGTCAGTTTAAGTCAAGATTGGCTAAGGACGGATGTCCTCTATTTTTCCTGACCTGATTGTCAGTTTACGCCAGGATTGGCTAAGGACG
>BMAC01000985.1:213816-241929 GCA_014905375.1 Phtheirospermum japonicum | reverse complement strand
TGAACTTTTACGTCAACTTTTATTGCTCTTTACTTGGGTGCTTTCAATTTTTGCTAATTTGCTTTATTTGAGTTTTTATGCATAGTTGTACCTTGTGCATGCATGCTTGTACTTGGTGAAACATTGCATTTTCTTGCTTATTTTCATTACTTGCTTGCATTTACTTATTGAGGCATACGACGAGGCATCCGACCCACTTGCTATTTCATTTACTAAGATAGTTAGCTATTATAATTGCTTTATTTTCACTTTTCTTTCATTTTCCAAGCTTGAAACACATTGAAACTCATAATCGAATCGAATTCCAATAATACCGAGCCATGAACCTTTTCAAATCTTTTGAACCACGAAAAACTACACTTCAAAAATGGCGCTGTTGCGACTCGGCTTGGTTAAGGCTTTCGATTTGGTTGTAGTTTCATGGCGTTTTTAGCTTTCTTTGTTATTTGATATTTCTTTCTTTAGTATGCAAGGTTCGTATAGCTATGGTGGATACATTCCCAACATGGGAGGGCATGGTGCAAACCATGTTGGGAATGAGAGGATGTATAATGGATTTGGCAACGTGGGAGGGCATGGTACAAACCACATTGCCAATGGTGGTTATGGTTATAGGAAACCTAACATGTGAGGGCATGGTGCAAACCATGTTGGGTTTGGTGGCGTTGCGGGCATGAGTGGTTCTCCCGGAGGGTATGGTGCTTCAAATCCTTATCCGAATATGCAAACTCCGTTTCCCTTCTCGTTTGGTGTTCCCCGAATTCCCCCTTTAACCGCTAAAGATCACGAGGCATATGAGTCGTTTGGCGATCCGAGCTCCTATGAGATAAGTGCCACCACCCCCATCCGTACTATGGGGGATGTTAACCAACCTTTTTTGGGATGTGGATGGTGTGGATCGCGTGGTCATGATACCTACTCTTGCCGTTTTGAGGATGTGTATGACGACCACGGATGTCCGTTGGGACCCAACTGTGCTCCACCATTGTTTGCTCCGCCGCCGACTTCTAATCTTCTTGTTACTCCTCATGAGAGCCCGCATCATCGTGATATCTCGGTGATTGCTCCTACCCTACCTCCCGAGCCAAAGACTTCTCAAGCAATGTACTCGTGTGCTAATGATGTGAACATGGCTTTTTCCTCGAAGGAATTTGAGTTGGTTACAAAAATAGCGACATTGAAGGCTCGAATCGCTCAAATGTCTAGCCCGGAACCGACTCCTCCTTTTGTGGGACCCGATTGTCCTACTCCCCCGCCGCCTCACGATCCTCTTGTTACTTATCATGTGGACCAACTTCCTTCGTCTACTCTTCCGGTCACTTTCCTTGACAAGTGTGGGGTAGTTGATTCGGTTGTCTCACCGAAGGAGGTTGGCCCGGTTGTCGATGGATGTTGTGAGGATAAGCTTCTTGTTCTTCTTGATGAGCCCGTTGTACCTCTATTTGACTCCGTTTTGTGTGGAGATGATTCTCGATGTGTCGTTGAGGGCAACGACAAATTTTTAGAGGGGGAGGTGGGGGTTATTGGTGACATGATTGGAGAATTTGAAGATTCACTTGGAGTGGAGATTGTTAAGAAGCTTGAAGATTCGCTTGGGGTGGAGGTTATTGATGATGAGCTTGAAAGAATTGACGATTATCTTGAGGAGGATGAAGAGAGTAAGTCGATTATTATCCTTGCAAACTCGCACCGAGAAGAAGAGGAAGAGAGGATGGTTGAAGGGTTTAGAATTCTTAAGGATGCCATTGATTGGAGACCGAGAGTGGTTGAGAGAGTGAGCCCGTTGAATTTGATTATTGATGAAATGATGAGAGCCGGGATTTGGAGATTGTTATTAGAGGGCTTGATGTTTGTGATTTCTAAAAGCGAGTGGGTGAAGCCCATTGACTTGGTGCCCAAGACGAGCGGCTTTTTAGTTCTTGAGGAGGGGAAAGGAGGTTTATTGGTCACGAGGGCTTCAACGGGTTGGAGGATGTCGATCGAGTTTAAGAAGTTTCATGAGGCCACAAAGAAAGATCGTTTCCCTTCCCCGTTTATCGACTACATGGTGGACGAGCTAGCCGACCATTATTCCTATCGTTTCTTGGACAAGTTCTCGGGGCACTTCAAAACCACCATCCCACCCGAGGACCTAGCCGAGACGAGCTTCATTTTCCCATTTGGAACGTTTTCTTTTTGGCGGATCTTATTTGAACTATTCAATGCTCCAAGGACGTTCCAAAGAATGGATCGACCCGACAAGGAGGAGATTGTGTTGATGGACCCTCCCGTGATATTCCCACCTTGATCAAAAAGGGAGTACGTCGAGCTAATGACGTAAAACAAGCGATTCTTGGGAGGCAACCCAAGTTCTTTTCATTTCCTTCTTTCTTTCTTTCTTTTATTGAAAAATCCAAAAACATTAAAAAATTCAAAAATAAAAAAAATTGAAAAATTGAAACACAAACAAAAAAATATTTTGTTGAAGTTCATGTACATATTTCCTTGTGTTTTTAATTTCGTGTGATTCTCTTTTCTAGGTTTTGTTTTCCGACTCCAACCATTGGGCGATTTGATAAGATTGATAGCGTTCGTGGAACCGGGAGAATACTAGCCATGCTTGATTTTTGATTGGATTGCTTAGATYACTAGGTGGACCCCACCGAGCTCGACCCAAAACTCGCTTGGTTAAGGAAGTTTCTATTCTCCCTCCTTTTACTTGGTTCATTAAAATGCGGGTATCGCATGGTTTAAGTGTGGAGTGGGTAGGTGATTAGGGTTCGGGTGTCAAGAATCATGTTTTGTTGTTCTTAACTCGAGCCTTGGCGAAGTGACGCTTACTATTTGCGCATTTATATGGTTGAGTCAATTTTTGTGTCTTTTGAGTCGTTATTACATTGTTGAACAACTCCACGTGCTTGGAAGTTTGAATAGTTTACTTGTCGGGTTTTTGCATGTTTATGGCCTCTTGTGTGAAGGGTTGAATTTTTGTGCTTCGTCCAAACCCGCCTATATATATATAATTCAACATTTTCTCGTGAAAAGATTGCAAAGCTCTAAAAGCTCTTTTGATTTTGCTCCCAAATTCGGTGCAAACTAGTGAGTAGCCTTGTGTGATTTATCGGCTTGCTTGCATTTTTATGGAAATTGCATTGAGGAGGTTTGACTTTGCTCGTACATGATTGAATTTGAAAATGACCTCGAGGCACATATATCCACCCTTGTTCCGGCCATATTCATATATGTAAGCTACTTAAAAATCCCAAATGAGCCCCCTTGAGCCTTTATCCCGTTTCTTGTTAGCCGAGCTCGATTTTAGCTCTTGTATCTCCATGATTGTGAGGTAAGAGAGTGTTATTGTTAGTTGACGAGAGATGTGTGGGAAATCAATTGTGGGTTTTGGGTTTTGAGTTGCTTATACAAAAAAAAAAAAAAAAAAGAATAATACTCCAACACAAATCACGAAAAGTGATAAAGCGTGCGTTCGAGAGAAAAGCCTAATTCAAAAAGGGCTAAGTTTAGTAAAAAGAAGCAAATTCAAGAAGCTTCTAAGTGTTGTGAAAAAAAAAGTCGGGAAATGTGGAATGAATGAAAGGGTTTCGAATGAAAGATTGGTGAATTGGGAAAGGTGAAGCGATCATAAGCTTCGGGTTTTAAAAGTTAGGATTTTGTGTGTTATTGATCACGTTTGATCGTGTGTTAGCCACTATATCCAAATATTCCATACCTTACCAAAGAGTCAACATTACAACCCATAATAAAGACCTCTTTCGATTCTTATTTGGTCATGTACTATGAGCAATTTTGAGCGTTTGATTTGTGAAATCTTGACAAGGTGCATGTATTGACCGACTCGAGCGTAAACACGTCCTATATACACTTGAGCGGATTGAGCGAACACCCTCAAAATTTCATTTGAGAGGAAGTCATCGATTTGGCTTGCATTTGAGAAAGAGTAATACGAGCAATGCTTGACGATAGCGAGCTTATGTTGATATTTTCATCATATTAATACAGATAAGCATGAGGATTTTTCTTTTTACACTATGTTCATTGCATGTACACTCTCGATTCTTTTCGTTGTTCGAGGACGAACAAACCGATAAGTGTGGGGTAGTTGTTTTGCATGTAAGTGTGGTGTTTTTCTCGTATTTTTAATTAGGTTTTTATTGTGGTTTTAACGGTTTTTGTGTCGGTTAATTAAGTTTTTAAGTCATTTTTCTAGTTTTATGTTTTTCATATTTCTTGTTAATTTTATATTTAATTGGGTTAAATGGTTCAATTAATTTGAGGGTTGGTGAAATTCTTAAGTTTTAATGTTCAAAATCCAATTTTTATAGGTAAAGGCATTAAGGGACAAAGTTCAAGCCAAGCCAAGCCAAGGCGTGCCAAATTTGGTGCCAAAAGAGGCTCCCAAAATGCCAAACTCGCTGGAATTGGTGCCAAGGCAAGCCAATCCACGCCAAAACTGATGCCCAGGCTCAAACCGACGCCAATCAGCGCCAAAATTGACGCCAAACCCCTTACCCAGCACTAACCAATGCCAATCCACGCCAGAGCCAGAACCGATGCCAAACCCTGCCCGGGCGCCAACTCTCGTCCAGCCCAAGACCGAGCCATCTCCAAACCACCTTGAGCCAATTTGGTCAACACGGGTCCAATTGGGTCAAACCCTAGATTTAAAGAGGCTTTAAGGTCAAATTGGCCCATTTAACCCAATTTAATCTAGTATAAATAGAACACAGCTCTCATTTTTGTAAGACACCTCCTCCCAACCCAAGCTTGGGTTTGGGACTTAATTTCTCTCTCTAGATTTAATTTTCAAACTTTGCCTTGGGTTTGTAAGCTCAAGAAGGATTCAAGTACTCCCTTGGATCTTTAATTCCTTGCAACTTCAATCAAACTTTTGGATTCTCTCTTTAATTCTAGTAAGCTTTCTTTTAATTTCATGCTTTGTTCTTCATTTGTTTTATGCTTTTTGCCTTGGGTATTAAAATTTTTGCTTGATCTTGTGAATCATCCATGGAATCTAGTTGAGTGACACAATTAGATCATAGATTGAGGCCTAGATCGTTTAATTTCACGTTATTTTDCATGTTTCATGCATTTTTCTTCATTTCATGCCTTTTGTCTTAGCACCTTGAATTCATGATGAAACTTATGAATTGGCTATGGAATCTAGATGAGTGACACATCTAGATCATAGATCGGCTCTTGGATCATCTTGATTTTGAGTCTTTGCTATGCTTTATTTGCACTTTTATTTTTATGCTTTGTTTTATGCTTAATCCTAGATCTATGCTTTGTTTCTTGTTATTTTTCCGAAAGATTTGAACTTTTACGTCAACTTTTATTGCTCTTTACTTGGGTGCTTTCAATTTTTGCTAATTTGCTTTATTTGAGTTTTTATGCATAGTTGTACCTTGTGCATGCATGCTTGTACTTGGTGAAACATTGCATTTTCTTGCTTATTTTCATTACTTGCTTGCATTTACTTATTGAGGCATACGACGAGGCATCCGACCCACTTGCTATTTCATTTCCTAGGATAGTTAGCTATTCTAATTGTTTTATTTTCATTTTTCTTTCATTTTCCAAGATTGAAACACATTGAAACTTATAATCGAATCGAATTCCAATAATACCGATCCATGAACCTTTTCAAATCTTTTGAACCACGAAAAACTACACTTCACAACACACAAATTACTTTGAGTTAGTCTTCCTTGTGAGATTCGGCTTGAGTCACTTCACCGCACTATGACTGACCTTGTACTCTTACGGGCGATCCTCCAAAGTTTATTAAAAATAGTGTGTTTGAGATCACTTCAAAATCCGCCATCGTTCTTGGGGAAGGCTAAAGGTCGTGATTTATTTGTTTATTCTTTGTGACCTTAGTTTGTATTTCTTATTTGTTTGTTTTTGTGTCTATTTCTTGTTTGATATTTATTTTTGTTTATTTTTCTTATCTCTTGTTGGTATGTTTAATCTCGTTTGTTGAGTGTTATGTGTGTAAGGTACATCGATGACCTCAATCAGATCTCTTGAGACTTGAGATTTAACAAACTAAAGTTGAACACTTACAGATCTCTTTATTCTGGATTTCAAGTTATGCGGCTTTCTATCCCACTTAGCCTCGAGATGCGAGCTTATGTTATAGAGCATTCTCATTATGATCTGTTCTTGATGTTTCATGGGCTTCCAAGCGAGGACCCACTTGCCTTTTTCCATGAGTATAACATTGTTACTCTTTCATCTCCTCTTAAGGTCCTCACGATGGATCGAGTCAAGATGAAACTCTTCTTAGAATTTGGTGTATCTTAGAATTTAACAAACCAAAGTTGGGCACTTACATGGATTAATAATGAAAAACCCGACTTCATGCCATCTTAGAATTTGGTGTATGGTCGTTTCATGGAGAAATTCTGTTATCCTTCACTCACCTCCCATACCTCTTCGCAGACTATAATTCATATGTCCTACCCGATTCTAATTCTTATTTGTTGGGGTACGAATCCTAAGCTCCACCCGCGTCGACTCCGTACAACCCGAGTTCTGACTCTCATGCCTTGCCTCACAATTCTTACAATTGAGGCATTTATACTTCATACGATCTTCCTCTTATTCTTATTAGAGCTATGGTTCATATGCCCCACCCACTTTTAATTTCTATCCTTTGAGCTACGAACCTTATGATCCACCCGCCTCACCCTATTACAATAAGAGATATGATTATTGTGCTTTATCAACTACTTTATATTCCTATGCTCCGAGCTAAACACGTCAATCCCCTCCTCCCAAGAATCAAGATTAGGGATATAAATATTCATATGACCCTCATGCATCACATTCTCATAATATGAGTTGTGATTACAATCCCTCATCCTCTTCGTGTGATTGCATTCAAAATAGTGAGGCTCCCTTGGTCGAAGGAGATAGAATCTTAATTGCGACTTTTATGGATGTGAGTAAGGAAGTGAAGGTTGAGGTCGAGAATATGGATGTGAACATTTCCCCCTATTCGTCTTGATAATTTTGTGGATCAAAGTGTGGGGGTGATGCTAATGGAGACTATGGTAGTAAGTAATGATTAGAGCATGTTAGCATGCTTTAAAGATGGGAGCAAGTTGGTGGACCCTGTGGGTTTAGAAGACCATATGATTATCCTCCATTGCTATTCAACGAGTCTATATTAGTAGACAAGTGCAAGGAGGTATTGCCTTTGGAGATCTTAGTGGTCGTTGGATATTTGAGCTTACTTTCCCCTTTATAAAGATGATAGAGTTGTGTCTGTTTTGGAAGATGTAGATATGGCCGAGCCCCTTTTAGCTCCACCTGAAGCTTTATCGGAACTTAAGATTGAGGTGATAGAAGAGATAGTTCGGAATGAGTCTGATCCCCTTCCCCTATTCTTGGATATTGCATTAAATGTTTTTAAGAGATTTGAGGTCGTGATTGAGGAAATGAAAGAGTTGGTCGATGAATAATCCTTTTGTTTGACAACTTTCTAGTTATTCGATGAACAAAACTAGCTCCACACTCTCATTGACTTTCGATCTATTCTTGGTGATTGACTACTCACGTTACTGGCCTTCGAAGTAAGTTGGAGCTTCCATTTCTCTCATCCTAAAACTTGCTTGTCGTGCCTGCCTTGGTGATTATCACCGCCTGTTCTTGCTCTTTGAGAATACTAAGACATGGAATGATCTCCAA
The DNA here is from genome assembly GCA_014905375.1 of Phtheirospermum japonicum. Taxonomy (NCBI): domain Eukaryota; kingdom Viridiplantae; phylum Streptophyta; class Magnoliopsida; order Lamiales; family Orobanchaceae; genus Phtheirospermum; species Phtheirospermum japonicum. The sequence goes on along the minus strand of BMAC01000985.1, from coordinate 234,237 downwards.
CTTAATAGATCCAGGATGGCATCGCTTGTTATAGATCGCCGAGCTATAAACGTTAAACATCTTGGCAGGCAACCCAAGCTATCGTTTTCTATTTCTTTTCTTTTTAATGTGAATTATTCTTTTTTATCTCGCGTTTCTTCCTCTTTCTTTCATTTGTCATTTAATTTACATTGTAGGAAGTATTTTTTCAATGTTTGAGGTTAGTTTTATATGCCTAGGGCAATTTTCGAAGAATTGGACCTTTTGCTCTAGAACCGGTGGAAAAAGGAGCAGAAATGAGGATTCGTCGATCGCCTGCCAATCAATATAAGGCCTCCATCAGTTGACCTTCAATCGATGTGTGATCGATAAAAATAGTTTGTACTCCCCATCCCGTTAGTCGACGTATGATCGATGGGCACACCTCGATCAGGCCCAGCCCGACTTTAAAAAAGAGCACAAAATCCCAAAATATTAAATTTCAAGATTTTCATTAACTTTTCCTTCCTCCTTTTTACCTTGTTTTTTAAATAATAATTACAAACAAATTAAAAAAATAAATAAAAACCCAATAAAATTCATAAAATAAAACAAAAATCAAAAATCACAAAAATAATTTTCTTTTATACATTTTGAATTTTTTATTTTATGTATGTTTTTTCCCACTTAACCCTTTTGTAGGTCCCTCTCACATCAACCACCCATTGGATGTCACTTCACGGTTGGCTCTTCATCACTTGCGCGATTATAGGGACGAATCTCTCTCCCTTGACTTTTACTACATTTTATCTTATTTTATGTCTAATGAGGGCACTACATAGTTCAAGTGTGGGTGAGGGGAGAGACTTTTTCCTTGTTTAGTAATTTCTTTTGCTTGCTTGTGGATATGATTTGAGTCGTGCGGATTGATATTGGTTGGAAACTTGACGAGTGACATGGTTAGATGCTTTGGTTAAGTATTTTGGACTTTTGTTTGGCATTAGTGTTATTATGAAGCATGAAGTGTGTTGGCCTCATTCTATTCGTTTAATCCGTTCAAAGAGTCGAATACTCTCTACTGGTCCATTTTCAAATGCCCTCTATAGGAATTTTTGTAAATGTTTTGTTTTATTTTTTCCACATTTGTGTTATTAGTTGACTTGTAGTATATAATAGTCTTTTGGGTTAGTAGGTGTAAGAATAGCTTATGTATATTGTTCAAGGTTAATTTGAAAATGTTTTCCCTCTATTTCATTTGTTATATTTTAATTGCTCTTGCTATTATTCTTGCTTATTGGATTATGGATTTTATTATTGGATTAGTTATGTTCATGCTTGCTCTTAGTTTATGTTATTGAATTTATTGATATTTTGAGGATATTATTTATGGGTCTAGGGTATAAATGATTTTAGAACTATCAATTGGTAATTATCGAGTGTTTAATTTAGAATTTGGATTGACAACCCTGATTTGCAGATTAATTGTTTAATAAATTGTCAATTGATCATGGAAACGTGTTTAGAACCCTAGACCCTCATTTTATTAATATTTTAAAAGTCTTTGATTTCATTTCTCATCATTTACATTATCGTCTTCGTTATTAAAAAACTCAAAACCCCAAAATTTGATCGTGTGTTTAGGGTGTTTTTTTTCATTTATTTTTTTCTTTCGTGACTCAAACACAAAAATCACTTCCGATTACTCTTCCTCGTGAGATTCAACTTGAGTCACCTTCCCACACTATGATCGACCTCGTTCTCTTGTGGGCGATCCTCAAACATTGGTTAGAAATAGTGCGTTTGAGATCACTTCACTTATCACCTACAACCACTCTATTCTCTTGCGGACGAACTTGAACAATAACTAGATGTAAAAAGCTAATTGAATATTTATTGTCCATATAAAATGTCCTTCGATCAACTTTAACTCCGCCGGTTCCTTGATTACCAACTCATCACTCTCGAGAGACAGTAAAGTTTAATTTGGGCATAGCAGAGGGGGATCAAACTCTTTCTCGACTACCTCTTTCACTACCTCACCCTAAAGATTCAATAAAGCATTGGGTGGTGCTAAAAGAGGCTCAACGATCTCAATCTTCTCCAAAATCGGCACCATAACTCCATCATCCTCACAAAGAGAAAGTAAGCTCAAATTATTAACATCCTTCGGGATCTTCAAAGGCAACACCCCTATGCTCTTGTCCAAAATATCATCAAAATTCATAAGAGGAAAAATGAACACATCCTTATCTTCAATCTTAATCTAGACTTCCTTACACCCATCCACCCATAAAGCATTTAAGTTAAAATCACGAACAACCGCGGAGGGCTTCACAACATCAAGAATCGGCACTTCATCAATAACTAAAGAGGGTTCCACAAAGGGAACACTAGACAAGTTATGGTCAAAATAAAGTCATTTTACCTCATCATATACTAACTCTTCACGAATTCCCACTTGATTTCCCTACATCATTTCAACAATTAAAGTGTCCATCTGTTTGGAGCATTATTCTCAATTATTTGAAGCTAATGATGCATCATGTCATGAATAGACTCTTTAAAACCTAGTAAAAATTGCCAAATCTTGAATCAAACTTTTTACACCTAGAATTTATTCAAGTTCAGCTACAAGAGAACGAAGTAAATTTGGGTGTTAAGTTTTACTCGAGTCAATATCATGTAATGACAATCGTAAGTAAGAAGTGTGTTCACATATATTACCCTAAACACACAATCGATTTGGTTTGGGTTTTAACAAACTATGATAAATGACACTACATCAAAGGTTTAAAAGTTCGAAAACTATAACACACACAACTTAATAGTATTCAAGAATATCGTAAACACAAATGGAAGATCATAATAAAATCTAACACTAATTTGATTAATAAAAGCAAGGCAAAAGAGGGTAAATCTCTCAAAATATGCATAAATAAATCTAGATAAAGGATTTTAGCCTATCATGTTAATAAATAGTATAAGGATACAAGAAAGACATTCGAAACACTAAAATTCATCATCTCTTTCGAAACTAAGGTAAAACTAACAAGGAACGTCAAATTTCATAAAAGAACAAACAAAGGAGAGGAAATAAAGATCTTACTACCAATTGAAGTTGATTCTCAACATCCAAACAAAATATTATACATAGTACTTGAGTTTTTAATCCATAAAACTAAGGTCGTCAACATGTTTTAAAATATTCTTTAAGCTTGACAAGGATAAAGAAGGTGACAATGGTGAAAATGGGGATTCACTCCACAACAAGTAAGGATCATAATCGAAAGGGACATCGAGGGTAGTTATAATGTTGACTGTAGTCGGGAGGAGGGGGTAGGGAGTCGAGGCGGGTGGAGCATAAGTGTCGTATCTCAGAGATTAAAAATTAAATTCAAGTGAAACATACAAATCATAGCTCAGGTAACAAGAATGGGAGGCGGGTAGAGTGTATGAAGCATTCTATCTTGAATTATTGCGATTGGGAGGTGGGGACCATTAAATGCTTGGTGGGTGTCCCAAAGGGTCGGGAACTGAGTCACACATATTAGAACCATGGCCATGTCTTCAAATACCCTTTATAGGAATTTGTGTAATTTTATTTTTAGTTTTGGAGACGTTAAAAACTCAATGTGCGTATCGAAAAATATAATGAGTTGCATTTAGCAACATAAGATTGGAGCCAATGAACTCTCATTTTCATATTGTAAATATCGTGCTCGTTTAGTAACTAACCTTTGTGGGTACTTATAAAATAAAAATAAAAGAGAAAAATAAATAAAAATAAATAATAATAAGTACAAGAAGAGAAATCCTTGTACAAGTGAGGTATTTATAATAAGTCGTGCAACCTTTGTATGCATTTTTATTTTTACTTTTTAGATTTTATTGTTAAAGAGGTGTATAGATGTCTGGGTTAGTCGGGTGCCGACCTAGTAATTTGAGCGTGAATAGACTTTGGTCGAGGCGTGGATGGGTGACGTACATGAGGGGAAACACATTACTTTTAGGCGTTCGGAAGAAATTCTAAACTTCTTATCTCAACATATCGTGTCGTCCTTTTAGTTGAGTTTCCAATCGATTTGATGTATTAACTCCTCGAATCATCTGAATTCATTAGTGGTTAGTTCATCGGGTGGCTAGGTTTTTCTTGTCTACGTCTAGATTAGGTTTTGCTTGAGAACAAGGAAAAAGCTAAGTGTGGGGGAGTTGATTTGTACATATTTGTATGTGTTTTCATTTTTTTTATTTTGCACTTTTTTTTGTGTGTTATTGTGGGTTTTATGTCGTATTTTCTCTCATTTTTATTCCTTTTAGTGTTTTGGAGGTCGTGTCATTTCTATTTCGTTTAACACCTTTTCTCTCTCGTTTTGTAAGTTGTCATTCTAATCTTGTTTTACTGTCTGTTTCAGCTTTGGAACGACAGAAACTGGATGAGGGACACAAATCTACTTTCAATCGACGAGCAACTGACGCGTCGTCTACGTAGCTCATCGACGCAGCACTGACGCCCATGTCGGAGCCTCAGTTGATTGACCTACCGAGATATTCCAGGAACCATCGATTGACATAGCTCGTCGATGCAATATCGATGGGTTCCTACTAGCAGAGTTGACAGCCTTAGTCCATTGACACGCCACCGTCAACCGACCGATGGCATCGACGAAGAACAATGTCAGAGACACCGTCAATTGACGCAATTCGACGGTCGATCGATGGTCGTCATTTTCGTGCGGAATTACAATGACACCCTCCTCGACCGACACTATTTAAGCATCATCACTCTTCAGCTGAGGGACAGACAGCGACAAGAACCAGTTCTTGAACCTCTTAGGGTTTGACAGCCCAAGAGTATTCTTCATTTTATTCATTTTCTCACCTTTCTTCATTCAAATTTCCAACTTTTAGTTTTAATAAATTATAAATTATTAAGCATTGCTCGTCTTTTGGACGTGAAATTTATTCTAATACATTTATTTTCTCATTTGAACGATGATATTCTCCTTTGTTAACTAGTAAGACTTTCCATTTCCTTTGTTCTATTGCTATAATCTCTTGTTGCTTTGTTTATGCATTTTCTTGTTGGGATTGTGATGTTCGTGTTTTGTTGGTTCAATTATTTGAAATTTCTTGTGATATAAGATGTTTGATTTTTTGAGATTCATATGATTATAATTATTTTTCTTCAAAGCTTAATTTTCATTTTTGCTTTATTTCAAGTTTTTTATATCTGATCACGTTCATGTTTGCGTTGAGTTTCAATTGCTTCATTTCTTGATGAGTTGTGTTTATGATTCATGGGTATTGTGCCTAGATGATTTTAGAATCATCAATTGACATTGTTGGGTGTTTAATAACATGTCGGGATTGACAACCTCAATTCGTATATTAAGTGTTCGATGAAATGTCAATTGATCGTGGAGACGATTCTAGAGCCCTAAACCCCCGTTTTATTAATCTTTGTAAATTTTGTTTCTCATTATTTAAATCACCATCTTAGATATTACAACTTTTCAAACCAAAACTTGATCGCGTGTTTAGAATAACTTTTCGTTGTTTTCTCTTTCGTGAATCAAACACGAAAATTTCTTCTGATTAGTCTTCCTCGAGAGATTCGACTCGACTCAAACTTCTCATTCACAATTTCTCCATTCTCTTGCGAACGAGATTTTATTAATAAAAAGTAAGTGTAAAAAGTTCGATTCAAAACCACAAATACAAAAACTATCAACAAAAATATGAGGATTGCAAGCACTTTGAGAAATAGTTGCATATTGGGATTGCAAAAAGGCTACTTGCCTCGTCAACTCAATAATTTATTTTGTTCCCTCAAGGGAGAACGACCCATATGGAGGAGGATTTTGATAGTAGGCCATCTTCATATTGTTAAATCTCAGATCTCAAAAGATGTGGTTTATGTAGTCAGTATAACTTACACACACAACACTCAACAAATGAGATTTAATGCACCTGCAGGATATGAGAAAAATGAACAAATAGAGAAATAAAACATGAACGTGGCACAACAATAAAACAAGCAAAACCACTAAGCTAAAGTCACGAAAAACAAACACAAAATCACAAAACCTTTATCTCTCATGGAAATGGCACCAAATTATGAAGTGATCTCAAATGCACTTATTTTTTTAAATTTTATAAAATTCACCTCTTAAATAACAGGATTGAAAGTACTGTAGCCATGTGACTCATGTCGTATATCTCAAGTAAGACTAATCAGAAGTGATTCTTGTATTGTAACACAAAAGAAAAATAAATAAAGGAAGATTCAAATCTAAACACTAAATCACATTTTATTAAGCTAACGACTGCAATAGTAATTTAAAGTCAAAATCATGTAAATAAAGTGTATTAAAATGGAATTCAACATAAAGTAATTAAAGACAAGAATATAAAGAAAGCGAGCTTAAAAATGGAAATAAATAGGGATCCAGTACATTAACCTCGTTTTAATGGTTACCCAAGTCGTTTGACATTAATTAATTAGAGGGAGAAATCAGTTGTACCAATGCAGAGCTTGAATTGAGTCTCTAGCTAAATTGTACAAATCAAGAGTTCATATCTATCCCCTAATCAAAACATCAAATCCGATGTCTAATCTCCTAACGTTCTCAAAGCCACACAAAATCAAATCAAGGTTCTACCAAACACTTAATTCACAAACAAACATTTTAATCGGGCTAACAACTCATTTAAGCACTAAATCCACATGATCTAGCCTATAAACATGAATAAAATGCACCAACAAGTACAAATAATAACATCATAAACCCTAAAAATCTATAATGAAAACTGACATGAAGTTAAAACAATAAAATATCGATTAAAAGCAATCAAACAAAAGATTAAGGAAGCTTACTTAAATTAATGGAAGAAATTAACACCCAAAGCATAAACCTACAATAAAGTTCTAATATTTAATGAGAAGTAGAAAGAACAAACTCGGATCTAGAAACTCAAGTTTGGGAGAGAAAGTGTCTACCCAAACTTGAACCAAAAGAGAACTAAAAACAAAATCTTAGAATTTTAGTGTGAAATTTTATGTTGTTACGTCGTCCCCGATTTGAGAGTCAATCTCAAATATGATATTTGCTGGACACTTTTCCTTCTTTTCTAATAGGCCTGGCCAGTCTTGAGAATAGCCCAATAAGTGATTATGGCACGTGATGGCCATTAAGGTTAATGGCCATTTTCATGTTTTAGGGAACTTCTATGATGCCTTCACGGCACCTTCCAAGCCCTAGTTGAAACGGATGATATATAAGATACGATATAAATTATATGTTATAAATAAAAAATTCTAATTTAATAAGAAAACACATAAAAGAATCGTTTACCTATAGACCTCCGCGGTCAGGCACTCCAGCCGACCACCACCATGGGAGGCAATATGCTTGACTTGATTCGAATCATGAGGACCTGAGGTGTCTAGCGGTTTTGAGTCAAACACCCAATTTGTTGCATGTCTTCCATTATCAATTTATCATACCAAATCAGACAAAAGCACAAGCAAGAAAAAGAACAATTCTTATATTTCTTTAGATTATAACTTAGTTAATTCTATCTTTATTACAAAATATAATTTTATTTATAGATTTTTGTAAACATAAGCATTGAAATACTATATTACTACTACCAATTTTAACCCTAAACCCTAAAACCCTAAACCATTAACCCTAAACCTCACTTCATGGGGCTCAATAGTAACCATTAAATCAATTTTAGATTTTTTTATATCAAAAGATTTATGGCTGTAAATGCAGGAGGGGGTTGGGGTATGGTGTCTTGAAGGCACCGTAAACTTTTTCTATGTTTTAACCGCCCCTTTTGACTCCTTTTTCGATTTCATCTTCGTTCCAGGTTAGTCTGGCCTGACAAGAGTGTTGCCCATATATATATATATATAGGATACTTGTATTAGTAAAAGAAGAAGTGGTGGAGGTTCAAATGAGAACTATGTCCTTATTTGTGAACCTATATCAATTATGGGCCTTAGATCTAAACGAAAAGATTTATATCTTACGTGTCTTCCTAGGAAGCTTCGAGGTGACGTGTAATTTCCTGATTGTTCAAATATTTATGTGGCGAATTTCGGAGGTTTTGGAACTTACTAAAATATAGGATTCTAATATCTACTTAATATAATATATTTCATGTTATTCTGTTTTTCCTAATCCATTGTTTACTTATATTCTTTCGATATAAAAATATAAAAAATCATATATAATGAAAAAGATAATCTAAATTAGTTGTCTCAATTAAAATATAAATTATAATGTTAAAATAATTTTATTCTTAGAATTTGAAATATAAAATATAATTAAATTTTGAGTTATTTGTAATTATATAAGTATGTATATTATTAACGAATTCAACATAAACATAAAAAATATAAAATTATAAAGTAATAATAATGAATAAATATTGATTAGACACCGGTACAATGTGAAAGGGATTGAGAATATGCCATCTTTTGAATCTTTCTAAGTATGAAACAATAAGTTATTAACGAATTCAATTTAAATATTAATATATAAAGTATCTGATGATAATAATAATTAATTACTATAAATTAGACACAAGTTAAAAACTATTAAATCTAAATATTAAAATATAAGATTATTTAATGATAAATAGTAATAATTAATAAATAGAGATTAGACATCAGTACAATATACCAATTGAAAATCCAATATCTTTTGAATTTCTTTTAATATTTAAATTCTATAATTATCACAAATACATTTATATTTAATTTTTGATAACTCCTGTGTAATGCACGGGTATTAAACTAGTGTGTGTATATATATATATATATATATATATATATATATATATACGCAAAGGCAGATCTATAGTGGGGCCTGGGTGGCAAAGATCCCACCAAAATTTTAATTTTTTAAATTAACTATGTATTAGAAATTTAAAAGAATAAAAAAATACAACAATCCTAATAACGTGCCCCACCAAACACATTTTTTGGAATGTGATTTTATTGGGAAAATGACGTGGATGCCTTGTTTATGAATCTTAATTCTATTTTTTTCACCATGGTTAAATAATGACATATATGCCTAACCATGTATAAAATAATTTTAGTTTTACTTGATTTTAATATTCATCAATTTCCTTAAATATGTGACAGACTAACCAAAATAAGACTAAAATAATTTTCTTAAATTAAACGTAATTCTGACTAAAATATATTTCCTTAAATATATATTGTCATCTTAATTATTTATTTCTCACTTATTACGAAAATGTAATTATTTATTTCTTATTACAAAAACGTAATTATTTACGAAAACATAATATTTCTCATTTTATTTATTATTTATTTATTCTGATTTAAAACCTGAATGAATAAATATTATACTATAATATTTGTTTTATTGTAATTATCCTTAGATATCATCCCTAATTACTCTATTATAATATCTTATCATATTACTAATTGAGAATTAATTATTACCGTAACAGTAAATATGTTCATTACATATTTTTATTTTATTCTTGGAATAATTATTTATTTATATTTAATTTATTTTCATATATCTATCTTATACCATAATTTTTTTATTATTTGATTTGTTGATTTATATTTATTACTTTAAATGAACCAAATTTAATTACTAAGAAATACAAAGTCAACCAAACAAAAATAATTTTATGAAATTATTTGAAAAATAAAAGTGCACAAGAATAAAAAGAAAATTAACTAAAAATCAACCAAATAAAATCTGAGGACCTGACATGCTTATAAACTCAACATCAACATAAAATCGTGTAAGATAAAACTCATAACAAAATTACAGATCAACTGTACATAAACTAAATATGAATATAAATAATCTTACAAGACAACTATACATAAACCGAGCATCAACATAACAAAAAAGATAAATAGCCAGCAACAAGAAAATAAACAGATAGTAAAAACAAGATGTACAACTAACACGACCCATATACAATAGATAAACATAAAATAAACTAAATAATATAAAATATATGGACATCCCTAGCAAAAGATCTCGTAAAATACACGATCTCGTCGCCCCGACCTCGTTGGGGTCTCCTTTCGACGGCCAGACATCTCCGAGATCTAGATGCGTACGTTTTTGTACCAGAGCTTCTCGACGGTGGAGTAGGCCACGTTGATCTGCGTGTGGGACATGTTGTCGTAGCGCAGGCCCGACGCCGTGTCCACCGTAGCCGCCGGGGGTGTTGTTATACATTGGTTGGCCAAGAAGAATCTACAACTTTCTTCTTGAAGATCCATTTTTAGTGTTGCTCGAATAGTACATTCTTGGAATAGCTAACCTAGATTGGCAAATCATAGAGCTAACCCAATAACAAACAAAAAAAAAATGGTGCAAGACCAGAATTTATTGATCTAGGATTTATGTTGAGATATGAGATTTTATCAATCAAGTTTCAATTAGAAGAGTTTTAAAGTCTTCGAATATTTTGAAGTATATTAGATCTAAACATGAACTAAATACTACTACTTAAAAAAAAGGCTAATAAATTTAACAGTCCTGCTGCTAAATTCAACCAAATAAATAAACCACATTCATTGCGATAACTCAGATCTGAAAAACTTACTCAAATCAAAGTAGCAATCGTTCCACGCTTCAAAATCCAAGAACACGCGTCTTCGAATAAGCTAACCCACAACCATAGGTGTAAATAAATTGAATCCAAATAACCTGGAGTAGTGCCCACAACCAACTTTTACTGTTTTAAAAATATATATATATGAACCTGTCAGAGATGGCAAAAAAAAACTTAAATATTCCAAAAAAATATATATAATACATGTTGTTGATAATACGAAGTCTAGCGACACCTACTTAGTTGTCGACTTGTAGGCGATGTAAGGATACGCGTTGATCAGGATCGGCGAGCCAACCTTGCAATGGAAATCGAGTATGTAGGTCAGTTTCTGCGCCAGATCCCGGCGGAACGCGCTGGCGGACGGTGGGTAGGAGACCTCCAGCACGGCCAGGTTGTAGGTGGTGGTCACCGCGACTTGCTTATCGAGGCTGAGGGAGAAGGGAGAAGGGAGAAGAGGGCGGTGTGGATGCTCTCCATGGATACCAAATAATTCTTTTTTGGGGGTTTGATTTGATTGGGTATTTACGCTAATTGAGGTTATGTCGGTTATTTTCCATTAATACATTATTCAATTTACCTTAAATAAATAATACAATAATAAAATAACCGTATTTCTAATCAGAGTTGCTAATATTGGAATTAATTCTAACCAATATCGTATTAAAGAGAAAAAGATTGTAAAAATGATACAATAATTAACTATGGACAAAACTGGAAAATAAAAATAAAAAGATGGTAATTTCTGTCATTTTCTCGATTTTATTCAAATTGAATGGGCAGTTAGCTCAAAGAAGAAAAAGGTAATTCTTAATTATCAAAGTTATGTTGTGGTGTTGGCCCAAATCCAATTAATTAGGAAAATAAAAAATATCATGACTAGTAAAGAAAACAAACAAGACTCCTAAAAATAAAAAATAACGAAGGAATATTATCCTCTAAATTTTGAAAACCTAATCTAAATTTCTTAGAATTAGAGAATTTAAAGTTATGTATGAAATAGTTTCTTCTACATTTGACTGAAGTAGAAAATTTGAGCTCTCATTTGTATTAAGTAATTATGTCTCCATTATTCTAAGCGTTTTGTTGGGAGATATTTGTTAGTCGATGTAAAATGAAATAACTTTGGATTTTGAATTGTTCAAATGGTTGTGACTTAACTTGATTTGTGGGAGATTATTTTATATTATCTTCAACGAAGACGGGAATTTTGTGGTGGAATTGAAATTTTTTCATCATTTTTGAGTTCAAGATTTTTAAGAGATATTGATTTATTGAAAATAGATTTTGTGAGGTAAGTAAAGATTACTCATTTGCATATCTTGCTTTTATTCCCACCAATAAATTTTTCAATTTCATTTACATAACAAAATTAATTCGCTTTGTTGAGTTCTATCCATGTGAATTTTCAAGTGTTGATTCATTTTGCAAGTCCATTGCAAAATATAAAAATTCAACGAGAATAATTTTTATAATTTTTTATTTAATTATTATTTTAGATTGTGTACTTGTTGTGCAATGTGATTTTTTTATTATAATTTTAATATTTTTTTTGTTTTTCTATATATTATATTATTGCGTTGTTTACACCGGTGACTCAGCGCCCCACCAAGAAATTTTCTGTATCCGCCTCTGTATGTGTGTATATATATATATATATATATATATATATATATATATAAATGGATTGCAAACAAGTTGTGATCTCTTTGACCAAGTAAGTTTTTATTTTTTTAAAACCCCTAAAAGAAAGTACATGGAATATGGACCGTGTAAATCACATGGAAGTACAAAATCCTGTAAAGAAGAAGTGGGACATGGAATAGAAACGAATGTTTATTTGAAATTCATTTTATTATATTTTGATACCAACAAAAGACTCGTAATCCACACTTGCCCTATATCACTTTCGAAATCATATTTGTCCAAACATAATGCCACGCCCTACCAATCATACATTTTCGTTAGCTCTTGTGGAGGATGATCATCCGAGTAATAGATACCATCACTAAAAGCCGCCCAATAACAGATTTGATTTTTATAACAAGTTGTTTTAAGAATAGTTTCCTTAAAAGCATCAAAACTTATTCGCTTCTTATCCCACCAAAGCGTGCAGAAGAATAAGGTGCTAACTGAATTATCACAAAAGCCAAAGTGAAATTCCTGATTGTTAGTAAGCGTATGATTTCCTAAATCGTCATCTTTAGATGCACAATGAACCAATAATGTCGGAGAGTTTGTTGGGAGTCTGTTGGTGACATAAATATCGAATGCTGTTCCGAAAGGACAATAACGATTCAGTGTCGCGATAGTCTGAAGAAGGATACTCGAAAGTACAAAGATTCGCATTAAGTGCTTAATCATAGCGAGATTATGTACTAAACAACTATATTTTTTATCTTGGTGTATAAGTTTGGACTTGGAAATTAAATTTATAGGTGAAGCAGTGTGCATACTTACACGAATTGTGTTATGTAAAGTTGAATAGAATTACAGCAATTCGGAAGATGATTATATGAACCTCAATATTACTAACTGTACAAAGGTGATTATAGGAATAACATAATATTACTAGAAGAGTGGGATTGCAAGAATGTACAACTAATGAAACCATATTATGTAAACTAAAGTAGATTTTATGGTCACCTGCTCACCGTTAGGGTTATTGTTGATCATTATACTTTAGGAGTTAACACATAAATTTAAAACTCATATTGTCTAAGATTGATGCGAGTAAAAAGTTTGTTTTACCGAAAAAAATAGTGCTAATCTCAAATATGTTATAGGCGACCCGATAGATCTGCAGAAAGCTTCTAGCGACTTAATCAACCTGCAAAACAGAATTCAAGCCGAACAGCCCCGGCGTAGGCCCTCCAATACTTAAATCAGTTGATGCTTAAATAGTGATATGCGAGAACTCAAAACGTAGGATATAAAATCAACTTAAAGAGAAAAGTGAGGCTTGTGTACTCTTTATATAAACATGAGACGTGTTCCCAATATAAGGTTTTTGTCTCCTATTCAAACCATAGTACCATAAATAACCACCGACTTAGATAGAATTTCTCCTATATGCTAAGTTACCATATATATTAGAACTCTCGTTAAATTATCGTAATAACCATGAACCAATAACCATGTCATGCCTTTAGTCCGACGAGACTCAATACCATAATCCATATCAGCCCACAAGGCCCAAAGATCGTGTTATCCATAAAGCCTATCTCTTAATACCGAGCTATCATAATACCATTTACCTGATAAGTACTCGTCTCATATAAGAGTCGTCACTCCTATACAAGAGCTCGTCACTCCCAAAACAGCTCGCCCTCTATAAAAAGATTGTCCCTTCTAAAGTGGAGGTCGCCTCATAAATCCCCGTAAACCAACATGTTTACCGACCTGGATACTTGATATCGTATCAACTAGTCCCCCACATTCTACTTGATTAAGGTAGGAAATCAAGCGGAATGTAATCATGAGTAACCCCATAAGTCAATCCTACATACCTCTTGGTTAAAGTTCAAAAACCATAAAACATCACCTTAGATTTACGAACATTAAATGCATACTGCCATTGTGTCGGACACGTGTCGAATGCTTACTTCCTCGTAATATATTTATCTTGTGGGCCATAGAATAAAAGGCCCACAATAAGCCCTACCAACCTTCGTGTCGCCCAAAAAAAAAACTCTCCGTCTTCTTTGATTTACGCCGCTCCCACAAGCAACCTTTCACCTTCATCTCTTGGTATTTTCAAAAAAGCAAATTAATTATCCACCATTTTCCTCTGCGAAAAACTTCAAGAATTCTCCGGCGAAAAATACAGTCATCCGCAAACTCAGAAGTTTCAACGCAGTGAGTTCATTTCTCCTCAGCACCATGCGTAAGTCCTCTTAACTTACTATTTCAACACTGATTATTTTATTTTATTTTGAATTTTTTTCTTTTTGAACAATTTCTTTTCTTCCTCTTCCTCTTCCCCATTTTCTATTTTGTTATTATTGACGTATGGCAACCTTAAATTCCTCTGATTCTGATTCTCAAAACCCTAACTCTCTCGTTCAAGACATGCCGCCTGAGATGGAATCCTTAGAAATCCCTTTGACCCGACCAAGTAGAAGAAAAAATGTTACTGCAACCAGAGCTGGTCTAGTCGATGCAGGAAGTCTCTCGTGGCCCGAACTCGAGGCTCAGACTAGAGCCTTGACTGAGGGCATCCCAGAAGCCATTCCCCTAACTCAACCAGAAATACCTTCAACTTCTTCCCATCCTGAGTTTTTCTTTACCAACCCAGTAACCGTCGTACCTTCATCAGAACATGCCAAGCTACCTTCTCTTGCGTGATATACCCGGGTAACAACTGAGAACCCCTGGGTATTGCCAGATCGGTGTATGCTCGAGGATTTCATTGAAAGCCTCTATCTTCCAGACACACCATTTAGTTCGTCAAACCCGAAGTGAGAAAAAATGATCAAGACCATCCCCCTCCAAACCACATTACCATCTTCGACGACCGGCTAAAAGCAAGAATTAAATTTCACCTGCATCCTTTCCTGGTCGTCGCATCCTAGAAGTACAAAGTACCCCTATTCAAAATGACTCCCAACTCTATTAGGTTTACAACCGGTTATATAATTCTATGTACATATCATAACGTAGAACCCGATATAGATATCTTCCACTTCTGCTACCAAATAGAAAAGTAGAAAGGGTCCTTTTATCTTTCTTTGCGTCGAAATATGCGTTTTATTGTTAGCCCATCCTCAAAATTCCATGAGTGGCAATCCAAGTTTTTCTTCCTCTCTTTCAGCAAACCCTGGCCATTTCCCATGGAATGGAAGGATGCGACCCCTCCCCAAGAGGCAGTGCCCACCGAGAAAAAATGCCATTCTCTCCACCAACATTACTCAGGCTTGCTCAAACAGTGGAGCAAGTCTCCTTGAGATGTAATGAAACTTACAGAGTCAGAGAGGGTGTACTCTTATGTAGGCATCAGTCAGCGACCTCTAAAAATAACCATGCCTGAATTTAGTACGCTTAACAAATCATAAATCCTTCTTGTTCTCTAACCTGCATAAAAAATAATAATCCACTTTCTTTCTTCTATAGAGTGCCTTATACTCGTTTGTAGTTCCTCGAGATTGGAGGACACATTAACAGTTTAACAAAACTTGACCCCTGCCATGACCTCCGCAGCTCGCACTATAAATATCGAAGGTGAAGTGGAGCTCGCCCTAGCTGTCAGGGACAAGTCATTGGAGGTCGCCGACTCTGACGATCAAGTGCTCCTGCATGCGTCAGTGGGCAAGGGTAAAAAAAAGAGGACGGTCCGCGGCCAAGCTCAAGTATGGCCTGCATCTCCTCGCCCAAAACACCGTCATGTTCAGAGAGCGTCTAGCTCGGGCTCCCCGAACCTGAAAAAAGGCCTCTTGCAATGTGACAGTGCCGACCAGATCCAGTCTTTTTTCCAAAATCAAGTGTTGACCGCGAATAAGGAGTACTTAGCAACCCTCGACATAAATGACCAGGTGGCCCAAATGTTGCTTCTCTTTGCCCAGGTTACTTATCCCTTTAATAACTCCATCAAATGGTAATTGTATATCTCAGTTTGTTTCTAACTCACAACTTATTCTTATTATTTTTCATGATATAGCTGAAACCTCCGATGGCCTCCCTATCCAGCGACATAATAACTGCTAACTCGGAGGGAGGAAATAAATAGAAAGAGTCATGTGACAAGTTGACAGCCAATGTCGATAGATAGACTAAGAAACTATCTTTAACGCATGGAAAATTGTATGAAGCTCATCGCCAGATGGAGGCCTAGGGAGAAGAGTTGAATATCGTAAGATGTCAGCTAGAGATAATAAAAGCGGAGGTCTCCAGCTTGGGAAGCATCAAATGCAGTTCGAAGGGCTTTTGTTGAAGAAGGAGCAGGAGGTAGTTGTGGCACGCACACATGGAGTCACTGAAGTTCGTCGGACATTTTCGAGAAGCGAAGAGGGTTGGAAGTTTATAGAGGCTTATAGGAACAGCCTGATCGCGACCTACCATCATACGACAACCTTCTTGTAGAAGGTTGGAAAATGAGCTAAATTGTAGTTCAAGACTACTGTCAAGCGAGTCAAGGCTCAACTCCAAATGGCGGAGATCGACTTCTTTCTAGATGAGAAACAATTGGAAGCCGACCTACCTCCCTTTTACTTTTGGGGTGGTGGCGAGAAGCAGGATCCCAAAGCCAACTTAGTGGACGCAATGCACAACTTAGGCAATAATCAAGGTCGGGCTCAGCGCCGAGCTCGAGGTCCCCCTGGACGAGCTGGTCCCCCCTTCTACCTCTTAATATTTTCTCCTTATATTTTGTAATTTAACTTCTCCAGTTGAATGAAACTTTAATTTTCTGCACAAACAAGATTTTAGCTCTCCATGAATGAAATACGTGTTATAAAAATTTGCATCAATTATTCTTTATCATCAGCACCAACAGATCACACGCACTACCCCATGCAATTTATCACTAGTACAAAAACAGGATTCAAGAACAGGGATTTAAGAACGCCTCAGGAGGCGGCGTTCTTAAATGTCAGTCGGTGGCATTTTTGTAATAAAACTGTCACATACGAGAACGTCTTTAAAAAATACGTTCTGGTATACTGGATATCCAGAACGTCGTTAAAAAGATGTTCTTGTATGTTAGATATCCAGAACGTCGTTAAAAAAGACGTTCTGGTTTTTTAAAATATCAAGAACGTCTTTAAAACGACATTCTCGTATGTTAAATATCGAAAACCTCTTTTAAAACGTCGTTCTTGTATTTTCGATATTGAGAACGTCTTAAAAAAGACTTTCTGGTAGCATATTATTTTATGAATTAAAAAATATGTTAATAAAATTTTAATTTTGCCCTACTTCATCTCCTCTATCTATATCCCGTCGTGTCCAGATCCCCAATCCCCATCACCACGAAATCTACTCTGGCTTTTCCTCTATTCAGAATCCCTCTTCACCGTCACAATTTTCATCATAATCGTCACGTCGGCACCGTCATTCTCCACCATGAAATCGAACTTTCTAACACCGTCGGTGGACAACGAGTTCGTCTATCCATTTCTGGACTTCAAGCTGGACATCAACTCGTAAATCAGAATCTCGTGGTACTCCAGCATCGAATGCTTGCCGGAGGTGGTTAGGTTTTTTAATTTGGGCATGAAACCCTTCATCGCGTCTTCGCTAGGCTGGAAATCGTCAGCCCGCTCTCCACATTGCTCTCGAACATCTCCATCGTGTCCGGATTCGCAAACAATGTCTCGGCCAACACCTTGCAGCCATGAGCCGACATGAGCGCCGAGATGTTCCTCTGGTCCGGTGCCGGCGCCTCCGTCGGAGGAAGGAAGGATGACGGAGATGTTGTTAGGTCCTAATGATGGAGAATCTGGAAATGAACACAGTTCAAGGTATGCATCTGTGTAACTTTTAGTCATCTCTGCCTACAAACAATCATTTAGATCCTGCCATTGCTTCATGTATAATACTATATATGGGTGACCATTATGCAATGATCAAAAATCCAATTTATAGATATGAGATAATACATGAAAATTTTATCACTATGAAGAAGTTAAACGGACATATTTTGGAAATCTATTGTGCAACGCCTGATCTTGTATATGTTAAGTCTAATTTCCTTTCTATTTATTTATTCTTTATTTTGAGTTATTTGTGATGCACTTTAAGTCTTTATCAGGTGTAATGCTTCAGTGTCTCGAAAACCAAAAATAAGGTGGCAATTGTACGTTTTCAAGGGTAGTGAAGAACAAGAAAAATGGTCCGAGCTTCTTGAGATTCATTGGTCCGAGCCTCTAGAAGTGTTCATTTTTTTAATTTTTTTTTTTTGCTTGGGATTGTGTATGTTGTGCCTTGTTTGTATTTGTAGATTTCAAATTCTGGCTCTTGTTTTTGTTCCTCCAATATGTGAAATTTTCCTTTGTTTACAGGTGATACAATTGCTTTTGTATTTTGATTTTTATTTATGGAGTATGGTGTGAAATACTATATAAGAACATATGTGACTGCATGGTGAAAATACTAAAATTGCAGAAACGTGTATGAGCCTGAGTATATTATTAAAGAAACCTGTGTGTATGCTCAAGTTGCAAAAAATTACGCATAATTGAAATCTGAAGCTTGTCTTGTGGAATTTTATTTGTTATTAAACCTTTTGGTGTCCATCCATATGAACATGTGCGTCAAATTATTGTGTATAATCGTATGTGGTTATGGGATTCACAATTGCATGGTTTAGTCTTTGCTGTGGCTACCTGATTCATTGGGTTCATCTCATGTACATGGTCTTATAGTTAATATAGCTTCGGATTTTCTCCAGTTACCGCATATTATTTACATTGTAGTCCTTTGTTGATCCATTTGAATGTAGTACTGAGAATCGAGGGAAGCTTGTTCAAGAACTGACCAAATCTGATGCTGTTGTTCTTACTTATGCATGTGATAGACCTGGAACTCTTGTTAGATTAAGTACTTATTGGCTTCCTGAACTTCGACGATTAGAGGTGTTTACTTATTACTCTTGATCTAACAGAAGTTCTGCCACTGTTCCCTTCAGCTCGGATAATTTATTACCTAGGTCTTGTATAATGTTTCATATTGCCTTTCAAATGATGGATTGCATAATCTCTTTGCTAGTTATCTTATAATTTATCTTTTTATAATTTGGTTATACATGTCTTGGCAGGTTCGAGTCCCTTTTATTGTGGTGGGTCGCATGCTAGATAAGAGAGGTGATCAACAGCCTGTTAGCCTGGAGCAAGTTATGTCACCAAAAATGCAACAGTTTCGGGAGATTGAGACTTGCATCGAATGTTCTGCTTTAAATCATATTCAAGTACTAATATCTGAAATTCAGTACAATAGGTTTAATTTTGGTATCTAAGAGACTGTCGAATGCATTAAATTTTCCCTGTGTAATAATCGTAAGCTTTTGTCAAGCAACTTCTCAACATATATGGCTTTGTTGTTTACATATTTCAGATACTTCCACTTTTTCCTTGTTGATACAAGGAAATGTTGCAATTATCGGATAATTGGTCCATGTCATGTCAATTGTCATAAGGTTTATGACTCTATATGCTCATTATAGATCTGCATACATTTGTTTTTTTACCCCAAACTTCCATATAAAGTTTATCCAAATGTCAATTTCTAATTCTACATAATTTAATCTGGATTTAAAAGGGTTCTTGAGATTTATGACTTTTACAAACAAATAAACACTTTTACAACTTATGAGCCCGGGGTTTTCAATTTTTCYCAACCATATAGGTAAAATGRGAATCAAACTGAAAGAGTTGTTGTTTTTATTATGTGYRAGATMGAGAATGAATATGGACRTATGGAACGTGAGCTTGGCAAARCGAGCCAACTCTATGCRAATTGGGCTGCCAAAATGGKTGTTGGTCTTGGCACCGSTGTTCCATGGATCATGTGCAAGCAAGACGATGCCCCTGATCCTATTGTAAGTACTTTTTCCTATTCCAAATTCTGATTATTTATTTATTGATTGATTGATTAAAAAAAGAAATCTGATTTTTGTAGGTTCCATATTGTATTCTCTATTTTTTTAGTACTGAGTTTTTTTTTTGTTTGTTTTTTTTTTTGTATGTAGCCATTGGATATTAAATCTTGCAACCATTAAACAATAAAAAAAAGTGATTGTCAGCTTCTGGCTGAAACAAAAAAATAGAAATGTGTTTTTTATGTAATTTTAACTTGTGCTTCTAATTCTGCCTAATTTATTGTTACGCTTGTGCTTCT
>BMAC01000985.1:174840-213791 GCA_014905375.1 Phtheirospermum japonicum | reverse complement strand
GGTTTTCCAGTTTTTGTAGATTGTTGTTTTGATTTTTTAGGGTTTTGACGATTCTTTAGGATTTTTAGTGTTTTTTTTATGGTTTCTACAATTTTTTAGGATTTATTATTTTTATTTTTCATTTTTTTTATTTATAAAGTTTAGTTTTTTAAGGGTTTCCTATTTTTTCGTTGTTTTTGTAAAACTTCTTGTTTGATAATTCTGGAAATTCTACAACAGTTGTTATGTGGTTTGGATATGTCGCAGGTAGTGGAGCATCCAAAGATATTGACTGTTATTGACAAAATCCCACACTTCTCAGACTTTTTGAACTCCCTATACGATTTGACAATATAAATCATTTTTTACCGCTTTTGGTAAGTTCAAATATTTCTATTTACCCAAAGCAACAAAATGTAACCATTGAAGCTATGGCTAGAGCATTTGGAGTTACTGTTGATTTCATTGATCTGTAAGTAGAATTAAAACTAAAATGTTATGTGTCTTAGACAATAAAGTATTTTCTTTATTTGGTCACAGGGAGCTGTGTCGTTTTATCGCAGCAGGAAAGCTACATTGCAAGATAGACAAAGTTGCGGGTGTATTAGAAACCAATCGTCCTGATGGGAAAAAGGCTCTTTACCAATCCGCCATCAAGGAGGGGGATATCTTGTTGAGCCGCATTCAGAAGCTGTCCCGTGTGATTGATCTTTGAGGTAGGGGTAACTATTCGGGTTTCTTGTTCTACCGGCGAGAAATGCTGGTTGTCGACATAGTTTTTTTTTTTTAATTTACCTGAACAAGTTCCCCTTTTCTAATTTGAGTCCCCTGGTATTATTTATGTTTTCAAGTGTGACCTTACCGTATCCATTTTAACAAAGGTCATTACTAATCAGGTTTTAGGTACAAAATTCCAGAATAAGCTATTGGAAGTCATAGACGCTAGGTGGTGTCTTCTTCCTGCTTGATTGTCGCAAAGTATTTCTCTTTTTTCTTATATATTATATATTTAACTTTCGATTTAAACAGTCAATTACCAGATTTTCTGGGTGGGACCTACTCGTGCCCAAATGAAGGTGGATGTCTAGGATCTAATAAGGGCCCCTGGAATGATGAACAACTTATCAAGGTGCGAGAGTTTAGAACTTTTTTTATTAGTTGCTTCACCAATATCCCATCTTTTCATTTAATCTTATCCAACTCCACTTGCAGCTGGTTCATGCTTTGCATGATAATGAGGTAATTTATTCCAAAAATACTGAATCTGAAAGTAAGCTAATTGATTCTAAGGTAAATTGGTGGTTGTAGAATTTCAAATTCAATCTGATTGATATGAACGTAAGATGATACTAGATACATGTGAACTGATGATTTGCTTCACTCTGCATAGTGACAAAGGAGTGAAATTGTTCCAAATTCTCTTTGAAGCCCTTCTTATAATAATGTAAGAGACCTTGGTTATAATTTAAACACACTACTTGAAATAAATTACAAAAACTATCTCTATGGTTTAGTCTAATTTTAGAAAATGCTAGTTATGTTTTTTTAAATCACAAATACCCCCTTAAATTTGTCTGTATTTGACATATTAGGTGCAGTTTATAGAAATAATGTCAAGGAGGTATTATTAATAACAAACCTTATTGGTTTTGGCATCTGCTGTCTCAGGAAATTTGTTTAGAGTAATGGAGCTAAGGTTTGGATTTGGATGGAATGATTATTTGGGGAAATGAATTCACTTGACCCCATTAATATGAATTTGAAATTTAGTTATATTATGATATTGTCTAAGTAAATGGATTTTTGTTTAAATGTTGTTTGTTTTTCAGTTTATATGGTAGAAACTTTGAGATATGAGCAGTGTTCTAAAAATCGCTAGGCGGCTGCTAGGCTTCAGGCCAGCGCCCTAGCGCCTAGGCGGGGCCTAGGCAGGGCCTAGAATTTGAGAATAAATACCCTGATTTAAAACATTACATCCAACCGTTTAATAGTTCAACATACTACCTTCTACACAATAAAGTTTATGACAATTCTAAACTAAAAGTAATAATCACAAGTTACAATTTACAAATTAAAACTATTGTTCGATTCAAAGTTCAAAACAACATAGATCTATAAGTTCATTAGTCAAATAAAAATATCATAACATATATTAGCTAAAATTAAAATAATCAAAAAATAGGCCAAAAACGACGCCGTTTCAGGCCATTAAAAAAAAAAAAAAACTTGTCTGGCGCCTAGGCGGCGCCTGGGGCGCCCAGCGATTTCTTTGGCCAATTTTTGAAAATCGTAGGCGGTTTGGTGGCGCCTAGGGCGATTTTTAGAACAGAGGATGTGAGTATTAACAAGGGGTTGGCCACATTTGTATCCTAATGTGTAGGCATTCTTTGGTGGGCATGGAGGCACAAAAGCTGCTGAGTTTGCAGCTGAGAACTTAGGCAAGAACATTATAGAAGATAATTATCTCTATTTGCATGGTTGTTGTTTGCTTTCTTTGGATGTGTTTCTTGAATTATCGTGGTGTTTTTTCTGGGCATTATATATGTTTTTTTTTGGATACATGTGTTGTTTGATCTTGGGATTATATAAATGACATGTGTTTTGTGATTTAAATAGGTAATAAAATTTTAATATATATTTGTTGGAAAATGCTTTCATTTATTTTTTAAAATTTTTTTACTACTTTCTAGAACGGTTATTCAAAAACCCGTTCTAGAAAGTATACTTTCCAGAACGTCCTTCATTAAGACGTTCTGGAAAGTATACTTTCCAGAACGTCTTTAAAAGGCATTTTGGAAAGTATACTTTCCAGAACGTCCCTTTTTAAGGCGTTCTCGAAAGTATACTTTCTATAACGTCTTAAAAAAGGACGTTCTCGAAAGATTACTTTCCAGAACGTCTCCATAAACAGGCGTTCTAGAAAGTATACTTTCGAGAACGCCTGAAAAAGGGACGTTCTGGAAAGTATATTTTCCAGAACGTCTTAAAAAATGACGTTCTGGAAAGTATACTTTCGAGAACGCCTGAAAAAGGGACGTTCTGGAAAGTTTACTTTCGAGAACGTCTTCAAAAACAGGCATTCTAGAAAGTAAACTTTCCAGAATGCCTGAAAAAGGGACGTTCTGGAAAGTATACTTTCCAGAACGCCTGTTTTTGGAGGCGTTCTGGAAAGTAAACTTTCCAGAACGCCTGAAAAACAGACGTTCTCTAAAGTATACTTTCAAGAACGTCTTAAAAAAGGACGTTCTAGAAAGTACTTTCCAGGGCGCAAAACTGACTTTCTAGAACGGCTGAAATTTTTTAAGAACGTCTCTGAAAAACCGTTCTTGAAAGTCTGACAATCAAGAACGCCCTAATGAGGCGTTCTTGATTGTCAGACTTTCAAGAACAGCTCCATACAGAACGCCTCAGCAGGGCGTTCTTAATCTGCAGAAATAGGCATTCTTAAAAGTTGTTTCTGCACTAGTGTATAAAATTAAACCTGAGGATTTACGAGAACTAAGTATCTTAATCATAAGAATGTCCTCTTAAGCACCACCCAATACCATAAAACTTGTTAAGCATGAGTAGTTCCACAAGGTTGGAACACTATAAGACTTTCTTGACCTCCTAAATCTCGAGCATCTCCACATAAACATAAAACCATGAACATTTCATAAGGTAAGAATACCATAATGTTCACTAATCATATAACACATTAACTTAAGAGGCGATGATCTATGTTTCACACGACGCACGATTCCATGGGTAGTTTCATTCGACATCGTGATGGAGGACATATCTTACGATCATCGTCTTAAGCATCGCCTGATAACCGTAAGACCTCTTATCACCATGTATTGGACGACCTATCACATGGTGACCCAGAGAAATTTATCACATATCATAACTAGTAGTACCATAGTAAAGCTAAAACCATATGAGATTATAAGCGACCGAGAAACTACTCAGCCCTATATTAAATCATAGGAGACCAAGAAAACTACTTAGTCCCCCATGTTAAATCATATGAGACCAAGAAAACTACTTAGTCCCCCATGTTCAAATAATGCGAGCAAAGAAGACTACTAAGTCGCAATACCACAAAAATCACAGAATATACCAATCAAATTCAACTAATCAAAAACAACCTAAGGAATATATTAATCAAGACATATACAAGACAATAGAGAATATGTTAATCAAACATATTCTCCTAAACATATAACGAAACAAGGAATATGATAATCAAACATATTCATAAACACATAGCCAAAGATCGCAATGAATATGTTTACACATTCTTCACAAACTTTGCCAAACCATCTATCCATAAATCCATTGCCGACCTGATAGAAGCGTCAGCCCATAACCGTAAAAACACATACAACCATCACCGACCTAATGAAATCATTGGCCCATAACCATATCCATAAACCATTGCCGACCTAATAAAAGTGCCAACCCATATCCATATCGATAAAACCATCATCAACCTAATGAAAGCGTCAGCCCATAACCATATCCATAAAACCATCGCCGACCTAATAAAAGCGTTATCCCATAACCATATCCATAAAACCATCTTCTACCTAATGAAAGCGTCAGCCCATAACCATATCCATAAAACCATCGCCAACTTAATTAAAGCATCAGCCCATAACCATATCCATAAAACCATAAAATACCATAAGAATAATCCTTTATTCACCAATGATCGAAATAAACATCAGCCCACAGTTAGTAAAGAAGTGCATAATAAAAAACTTAAATCCATCGCTGACCTAAACAAGCGTTGGCCCATAATAATAAAAAAAGAAAATATAACTTCCATCCATCGCCTAAGGAGTTAGGTATAGTACTTATGTAAGTGGAAAATATTCTAACTCTTTGATAACGCTTTTCCCTCTTCATCTACGAGCACATAGGCACCTCCCCTTAATACTTTGATGACCTTGAACGGTCCTATCCAGTTAGGATCCAGATTCTTCGTAGTATAGATTGAGTCGACCGCTTCCAAACTAGGTCATCGACCTGTAAATACCTTTGTTTTACTCATTTTTTATAGGTTGACTGAATCCTTTGTTTGTATGTTTCCACACGTGCTGCAGCCTTACTCCGTATTTTATCAATTATTTCCAAAGATCCCCTAGCCAGTCGCTCATTTTCCTCTTCATTAAAAGTCTCTAGTCAGTGAGATCCTCCAACTATCTATGACGGGATGAAATCTTCCATACCATAAACCACGTTGAAGGGTGATTCACCTGTGGTAGTTCACGGAGTAGTTCGATAAACCCATAAAACAGAAGAGAGCTCCTTAAGCCAAATTCCTTCTACTTTTTCAGTCGCAATTTAATTCCCTGCACAATAATTCGATGACCTCAACTTATCTATTAGCTTGGGGATGTGCTACGGAAGCAAATCGTTGTTTCATCCCCATCATTTCGCACCAATACCGCATCATTGTCCGAGACTAACACTTGTGGAACGACATACCTGCAAAAAATACTGTTAAAAATAAAATAAATTATGTTTTGCTCGCCAATATTTTTCACAGCCTTAATCTCTACCCACTTCATAATGTAATTGATTCCGACCACCAAATGGAGCTTCTTACAACGCATTCTCAGCAAGGGCCCAACAATATCAATTCCCCACTACGAAAATGGGCAGGGCGAGCTCACTATCATCATTTCTTTTATGGTCACATGGATAATAGGTGATGTGGCCTGATTAGCCAGACCTGGATTGGGGCAGACCTGAGTTGAGATTACTAAGGAGAAGACCAGGAGGCTAGGCCAGCCCTGTCTGTGAGAAGACCTGGTCTGGTCCTCCTAGATGAAGCTATAGACATAGCGAGAGCGGGACTGTCTAATCCCAGGAATTGTCCTGGTCTTCCCAGATAAAGCTAGAGACATAGCGAGAGTGGGATCATCTCAACCCAGGAATTTTCCTGGTCCGGATCCCTTACGAGATAATCATAGGAGGGTAGGCTCAGGGAAGATCAGGTGCCCTGGTCTCCCAGAAGGGGACAAGTGGGACCACTTGTCCCAAATTGGTTGTTTAACGACCCTTGATTCGCGACCTTTGTTTCCGAGATCCCGGATGGGGTCCTCACTGGGAAAAATATAAATACCTCAGCCTCAAGGCTGAGAGAGGGATGTCATTCTTGTGCATTCTTTTCCTTGTGCACTGAAATACTCCATACGCTAGTCTGACTTAAGCATCGAAGAGGTTTCCACCGGAAAACCTCATGTGGTCCTTCTCTGACGTGTTTTTTGGCGCAGGTCAGGTTCACATAAGGCAAGGTGTTAATCTTGGGCGTTATCATATTTTGGGTGAAACAATTGGCTCCGTCTGTGGGAAGATCAAAGCTAAGACACGAGATAACGGATGGCTTCAGACGGGCTACGGTGAAATCTTGTGGTGGAACTGGGTGGTAATCCTAGTTCTGCCACACCATGGGGCATGCCGTAGTCGACAGGGCCATCACCGACCAGGCTAGTAGGGGCATGACCATGGCAGCAGCCGGACCGAGCACCACGCAACCCCCCTCTGGTGGATCCACACCTGTTGATGGTGGATCGCTAAATGAACTTTCCTCAGGCAATTGTCTGACTCATCGAAAAAGCCTTGGAAGTGGCTGTGGAGAAGAAGTTTGCAGAATTCTCAACGCCACCATCTAAAACACCCCTAGCTCGACAGTTCCGCTATCGGAAATAGAACTATCGCGCGGCCAACGCACGGATCGGACCCCCCTCCAGGACAGAAGAGAATTTTTCCACTTCTGATAGTAAAACATTGGGCCAGGATAACCCGGATCTCACTGAGCAGATGCAAAATCTGTAGAAGGAGATCAGGGAGTTTAAGAAAAAAATGGCAAATGCGGAGGCGGCGCCGACACGAAAAGGCACGCCATTTACTAAGGAGGTCATGCGTGATGATGTGTCAGTCTCTTGCGGATATCTGGGCTTTGAGTATTACGGGACAACAGACCCATTGGATCACCTAAGCCGTTTTGAAATCGCAGCGGCTGTGCACAAATTCACTGACGCGGTCATGTGCCGGGTCTTCACGATGACCTTCACTAAATTAGCCCAGCTCTGGTTTAGTTCGCTGCCGCCGCGTTCTATCAGCAACTTTGATGAATTCAGCTCGGCATTTCTGCATCAGTTTACCAGCTGCAGGAAATATCAGAAAATACCACTAGAATTGTTCGATCTTAAGCAAAAGGAGAATGAGAGCTTGCGTGCATATATTAACCGATTCACGAACGTGAAGCTTGAGGAGCTATCGATGTCTGAAGAACTTCTGGTTCATGCGTTGGCACAAGGGCTCAGAAGAGGAGATTTTTTTCAGTCGCTGGTGGTAAAGCCAGTGCTGAAATTTGGAGAACTTTTAGAGCGGGCAGAGAAGTACATTCACTTGTAGGAGGCCTTAAGAATCAAGGAAGAAGGATAGAAGAAAAGAGATCGGTACGACAAAGAGGCGAGAGTGCCAATAAAGAGATCTAGGCCAGACCTGGTGGGAGGACGGCCTCGCTTTGACAAGTACACGCCTTTGGCGACCCCTCAGGGGGAGATCTTGCAGGCAATCGAGAGGCATCCCGATCTCAAGTGGCCCAAAACTTATTCTCAGAAACCGAGGAAGGAAAGGTTTGATCGATTCTATCGATATCATAATGAATATAGCCACGACACAGATCAGTGCACTCATATGAAGGATGAACTGGAGAGGATGGTGCAAGTTGGGCACCTCAAGGAGTATGTGCAGATGAGGAGAGAAGAATCCAGGTCTGACTCCCGTAGGCGTAATCGACCTCAAGCAAACAGGCAGGGACAAGATAATGGAAGAGACAATGGGAGGTGGAGTGATCAAACCCAGGACATATGAGAAGAAATCCTGATGATCACAGGAGGAGAGTGGGACGAACACTCTAGGCGAACACAAAACAGCTATGTCCGAGCCGCAAAGGACCTAGTCAAGAAATTGCGAGAGGTGGGACAGATAGCCCCTAGCAAAAGCATATGTTTCGGATCAGAGGATGACAATGGCATCTTGGCTCCTCATATGGATGCCTTGTTCATAACAGCTACTATCGCAAATTATAATGTGAGAAGGGTATTTGTGGATACAGGAAGCTCGGCTGATATCCTATTCTATGATTGCCATAGAAAGATGAAACCGGATGTAGAGATGGAAGAAGTGACAACCTCATTGATAGGATTCGCATGAGGAGCTTTAAAACCTTTGGGAGCAGTAAGGCTTTTGGTTATATTAGGGGAAGAGACATACAGGATGACCAAGACAGTGCTATTCTTGGTGGTCGATGCACCATCTTCGTACAAGGTTATGCTGGGGCGACCATCCCTGAGCCAGTTCCAAGCAGTGATCTCGGTATACCATATGAAGTTGAAGTTTCCTGCCGAGGATGGAATAGGCAAGGTTAGGGGAGATCAGTATACATCCAGACAAACGTACGTCGAGTGCATCCGGCGCAATGAAGAGGAAAGACAAAATAAGAGAGTTAGGGTGGAGAAATTGTTGCCAGAGCTGGATCAGAGAGAAGAGGGTCTGATGATGGTAGAGATGGTCCCAGGGGACGATACTAGGGTTTTGCGAGTGGGAATGACCTTTAGCCCGGAAGTCCTGGTAGACCTGGTCCAATTTATGAGGGGTAATGCTGACGTCTTTGCCTTGTCCCCACAGGACTTGGTGGGAATAGAACCGGCTGTCGTCGAGCACCACCTAAACATCAGTCCTGGAGAAGTCGAGGTCGAGAAACTGCTTAAAGCTAAGCACATTCAGGAAATACAATTTACTGGGTGGCTTTCTAACGCGGTATTGGTCCCCAAGACTCAAGACGATTGGTGAATGTGTATAGATTTTCGCGATCTTAACCGTGCTTGCCCTAAGGATCACTACCCTCTACCTATGATAGACCAGCTAGTTGACTCCATGTCTGGGTGTGAGCTATTAAGCATTATAGATGCCTAACAAGTCTATCATCAGATCCGGCTGGCAGAGGAGGACTGGAAGCGGGTTAGTTTTATAACCCTAAAAGGAACGTATTATTATGTGGTCATGCCGTTTGGGCTAAAAAACGCAGGTGCCACGTATCAGCGACTGGTGGATAAGATGTTCAAAGATCAGTTGGGAAGGAACATGGAGGCGTACGTTGATGACATGTTACTCCAAAAAGTGAAGGAAACCTCGCATGTGGATGACCTAAAAGTGACCTTCGACACTTTGAGAAGATACAGGATGAAGCTCAATCCCAAGAAGTGTGTATTTAGGGTTAGAGATGGTAAATTCCTGGGCTATATGGTCACAGAGAAGGGAATCGAGGCCAACCCAGAAAAAGTTAGAGCTATCATGGATATGCAAGCTCCAAGGAACGTGAAAGAGCTGCAGTGCCTGGAAGGCCGAATCAATGCTTTGAGTAGATTTGTCTTGTTCTCAGTTGAGAAAAGCTTACCATTCTTCCAGGCCTTGCGCAAGAAAGCTCGGCTCAATGGAGTGATGAGTGTGAAGAATCATTCGGGATATTGAAAGAGCACCTGGATAGTATGTCGCTGCTTACTAAGCCAATTCAGGGCGAGCCTTTAATTTTGTACTTGTCTGTTGGGCAGCAGGCTGTCAGCTCAGTTTTGCTTAGGGAAGAAGGCAAAATACAGAAGCTGGTGTATTATTGGAGCAAAGTATTGCATGATGCTGAAAATCGATACATCGAGGTGGAGTGGGCAATGCTAGCCTTGGTGGGTACAACGCGGAAATTACGACCTTATTTTCTTTCACATGGCATAATTGTGTGAACCATCCTACCGTTGAAGGCCATCATGGACAAACCAGAGGACTCAGGGTGGCTAGTCAAGTGGATAATTAAGATTAGCGAGTTTGATATAACTTTCAAAGCCAGAACAGCCATTAAAGCCCAGGAATTGGCTGATTTTATATAGAAAATGACCAGCTCTCCCGAAAGCAACAAGGAATGGATAATTATTACGGATGGTTCGGTAGGAAGCCTGGGCTGTGGTGCGGGCATAGTATTAATGGACCCTACAGGAGTGGCTACTGAGTATGCAGTACGGATGAACTATACCTTGTCTAATACCGTAGCTGAATATGAGGCTCTTTTGAGGGGAGTCTAAATGACAAAGGATTTGGGGGCAGAGCAGGTATGCGCGAGAGTTGATTCGCAGCTCATGTGCAGATAAATAAATGGAGACTTTGAGACTAGAGATGAACACATGCAGAGATACCTATCTCGGTTCAATGAATTAGCCAAGGACATGAGCACTCTGACTGTCCTTTAAATCCCTAGAGAAGAAAACACGAGAGCAGACTATTTGGCTAAGGTGGCTAGTTCAGCTGTGGATTGTCGGAAGAGAGTAATCACTCTACTGATGGCGGACCAGGAATTTGGAGAAGAGCGAGTATGTTCAATGGATGAGAGAGAAGATTGGCGTTCTCCTATCAAGGCATATCTGGAAAAAGGAGAGCTGCCAGAAAACAAGAGGGAAGCAGTGAGGGTGAGAACCAGGTCTTCCCGGTTTTGTTTGATTAAGGAGACATTGTTTCGAAGGGGATTTGGGCGACCCCTTTTGCGGTGTCTAAGCTTAAAGGAGGGCACCCTTTTCCTCAAAGAAATCCATGAGGGTTGCTGTGGCAATCATATGGGAGCGAGGGCCCTAGCCAGCAAGATAATGCGAGCTGGCTACTTCTGGCCATCGCTACGAAAAGAGGCGGAGGACTTTGTTAAGCGATGTGAATAGTGCAAAAAGATGTCTCCCTTGACTCACCAGCCAGCACAGGAGCTCATATTAATGAGCTCTCCCTGTCCCTTTGAAAAATGGGGGATAGACCTGGTCGGACCATTTCCAATGGCCCTAGCCCAGAAGAGATTTTTTATTGTAACCATTGATTACTTTAGCAAGTGGGTTGAGGCCGAGGCCCTGGCAAAAATTACGAAAGAATCAGTGATGGGCTTCATCTGGAAAAATATTGTGTGTCGGTTTGGTATTCCAAGGGTCATGGTCTCGGACAATGGTGCCCAGTTCATTGGAGCCAAAGTTAGGTCTTGTTGCGCCAAAATGAAAATTCAACAACACTTCACATCTGTTTACCACCCGCAAGTGAATGGACAAGTTGAAGTGACCAACCGCATCCTTGTCCACGGAATCAAGTCACGCTTAGAAAGATCAGGGGGTAAATGGGTGGAGGAGCTAAGTTCGATACTCTGGGCCTACCGTACTAATCAGAAAGAAAGCACGGGTGGAACCCCCTTTAGTTTAGTTTACGGCATGGACGTCGTTATCCCCACAGAGATCAGCCTTGAAACCCACTGCATACAGAACTTCGATGAAAATTAAAACGAAGTACTCGTGCAGGACGCGCTAGACTTAATTTACGAAAAATGGAGCATGTGAGAGGACGAATTCGGGCAGCTTATAACAAGACGGTTCGGAGGAGATATTTCTTGGTAGGAGACCTGGTATTGCGAAGGGATGATCTGGGAAAAACCAAGGGGAAGCTGGAGGCCACTTGGCAAGGGCCATTTCGAGTCACAGAGGTCTTGGCTGGCGGTGCTTACAAGCTGGAGGAAATGGATGGGGACGAGATACCTCGGGCATGGAATATTTCAAATTTACGTAAATTTTATGTGTAATGTAGAGCTTATTTATATAACTATGCAGGTTCGTTCTTATTTGCCAATTAATCAATCTAAAGCCAGGATTGGCTAAGGGCGGATGCCCCATGTTCCTGACGTGATTGTCAGTTTAAGCCAGGATTGGGTAAGGGCGGATGCCCCATTTTCATGACCTGATTGTCAGTTTAAGCCAGGATTAGCTAAGGGCGGATATTCCATTTTCCTTACCTGATTGTCAGTTTAAGCCAGGATTGGCTAAGGGTGGATGCCCCACTTTCCTGACCTGATTGTCAGTTTAAGCCAGGATTGGCTAAGGTCGGATGCCCCATTTTCCTAACCTGATTGTCAGCTTAAGCCAGGATTGGCTAAGGGCGGATGCCCCATGTTCCTGACCTGATTGTCAGTTTAAGCCAGGATTGGTTAAGGGTGGATGCCCCATTTTCCTGACCTGATTGTTAGTTCAAGCCAGGATTGGCTAAGGGCGGATGCCCATGCAAATTCCTGACCTGATTGACAGGTTAAGCCAAGATTGGCTAAGGATAGCCCTATCTGCCTGACCTGATTGTCAATTTGAGCCAGGATTGGCCAAGGACTGATGTCCTAATTTTCCTGACCTGGTGGTAAGTTTAAAGCCAAAATTAATTGGGAGTGAAAATCCCAATTTGCTTGATTTGATTGAACAGATAAAAACAAGAATAATACAAAAGACTGGCCAAAATTTCGACAAAAATATTCTCGCATTCATCACATAATTTCAGGCAATACAGCAAGAGGAAAATGCATACGCCTTATACGAAGGGAAAACTTTCGAGTTTAATTAAAAGTGCAGAAAATAAACATAAAATACAGAAAAGCACAGAAAACATTCATCCATGAGACGGAAAAGCTCTCTGATCAGAGCCTAGAATTCGCCGGACACGCCATAGCTCACGCTCGGTCTCGTGGTTGTCAGCTCGCTCGGAGATGGCGTGAGCCTCGCTGGCAGCAACGGTCAAACGACTTACTGATTTCATCAAATCAGCCTTCTCCTCTTGTAGTTGATGATTCAGCTGATGGAGCTCTGCCCACTCTCGCTTGTAGTGGTGCTTCTTCTGCCTTTTTCTCTCCAGGAGCCGACACATGTAGTTGATTTTCTCCCGGAGAGCCGACAATTTGTCGGAAAGTTTGAAAATTTTGACAAACAGAGAGAGATTTTTTCATTTCATAGTATCAAGTTCTTCAAGCAAGGAAGGAGAAGCCATTGCGGAAATTGAAAGACCACAAAATAGAAATGCGCATATATAAAGAAAAAGGAGGCACGTGCCATGGAATAAAAGTAATAGGGTTTCCGAAAAAACAGGAAACCCTAGGATATCAAGATTCATTAGAAAACAAAAAGTTATTATAAATCAAACATTGTTTAGAATATGAGTACATAAAAGCAGACCAGCCACACAGGCAAACAAACAGGTCTGACTAAAGAAAACAAAGAGAGCGACCCTAGACCTAGATCCCGGGATCCAGCTCTTCTGCGAGTTGCTCCACAGCCTCCTCTGCCAAAGCGCCCGGAGAAGCCCCATCTGGCAGCTCACCCAGACCTGCGAAGGTGGTGGAGGGAGTAGAAATAGGAAGGGCTAGAGTGAGAGCCTGGTCTGGTTGAGACTGCTCTGTTTCAAAAGGATAGAGGGTGGAGAAGACATGCTCGGCGAACTCAGCTGCCCCAAGTGTATGCATGCGATCTCGCTTCGGAGCATAAGTGAAAGAAGTTGGCTCAGGAGGAGTCTTCAGGGGCAGGTCCCGATCAAAGGGAAGCCTAAGATGGTCTGCGGCCCACTTGGCTTGCGCGTCCAGGGCAAAATAATAGTAACCCATAGCCTCTAGAACAAGCAACAATTAGAGCTCCTTGGACCCCAGGAAGGATTTTCGGACCTCCTCCCTAGTGTGTTCGACTAATTTCAA
Organism: Phtheirospermum japonicum; assembly: GCA_014905375.1. Classification (NCBI taxonomy): domain Eukaryota; kingdom Viridiplantae; phylum Streptophyta; class Magnoliopsida; order Lamiales; family Orobanchaceae; genus Phtheirospermum; species Phtheirospermum japonicum. Next base: position 200,245 of record BMAC01000985.1, on the reverse strand, counting down.
ACCCTTCTCAGAGTTTAGAAACTCAGTCTCCCACCATTCTCGGGCTTTCTCCAGGACATCATCAGCTAGGCTCCTAGCCTCCGCTAGGGCTTCGTCTCGCGCCTCTCTACGAGCCATCTCCACCACCTTTGCCTCGACCTTCTTCACCTCGGCCAGCTCCTCCCTGAGCTTTTTCATCTCAGCCCCTCGCTCCTTAGCCAGAGCACGAAAACGCTGCTCCTTCTCACGCAAATCTTTGTTCTCCTTGATCACATCAGACTGCATCATGGAAGTCTCAGCGCGCATGGCCAAGATAGCCTTCTTGGCAGCTGCCTAACCATTAGAAAAGGAGTTTAAAACATAAATGAGGTGGGAAAAGATGAATGAAAAATGAAAAGGGAGTTTACCCGGGCCTCATCTTGGCACCACGACTCCAGGAGTTCGCGGTCAGAAATTTTCTCCAAGACGCAGCGATCTGAAGAAGTACATTGCCCCCGCATGAATTAGAGCGCCACCTCTCCTGAACACTTCAATACTGAAGTGTGGATGAAGAGGTTGGCGTTAGGGTTAGAGGACGTTGCCTGGGTTGTCCTGCGCCTTTTGACCAAGTGTGTCTGGTCTTCCTCCGAGTCAGTAGCGGAGGCCACTGTTGCTGCAGGGTGAGCAGGAGCTTGGGCAGGAGCCTAAGGAGGGCTAGAGCTAGGTATCAGGGATGAGGAGGAGGGAGAAACCTCTTGGGACTCCTGCTCTGGAGCAGCTCCCCCTCCTTGCTTACGAGCAGCTATCATCTGGCGCATCATGGTTTTAGAAAAAGAGAAAGGAGGATTAAAAACTCACTAAAAATAAGTATGATGATTTGATAAAAAGACTTTTTTTTTTACCAATTTCGCGAGTCAGGGGGCATGTCTCCACTCGCTCATTAAAAAAGTCTAAGACAAAGGGAAGGGGGAGTTGAGATACATGGAGAGAGTCCTCATTAAGGGTAGAAATGGTTTTTTACAGACGAGGAGACCTTTTCGCCACAGACAGGTGAGGGTAGGAAGGTAGCTTCTCGATGGGTTTGGGGTCAAAACCCCAATCTCCATCACAGTATAGAAAAAAGGATTTCTTCCTACAGGCTTTGTTGAAGGAAGGGAGACCATACAAGAAATGAACTCCAGGTCTGGCGCTGAGATAGAAGAAGCTGGGATGGGAGCTCTTAGCCTGGTAGAGCTGGTAAAAGGTATGGGCTGTAGGGTCCAGACCAGCGTAGCGCATGGCCAAGCTATACCCTACGATAATCCTAAAAGATTTGGGGGTAAACTGAAAAACAAGGATTTTGTACATTTCGGCGATCTCCAACATCAAAGGGTTTACGGGAAGACGTAAACTCGCCTGTAATTGGCCGTCATAAAAAGTCAGACGGCCCACCGGTGCTTGACACGCCAGAATGCCTAATGGAGGGTTATAAGGGTCAAATTGTTCAGGGAATTTGTATTTATGGCGAATTTCCTCGATGGATTTATCGCTAATAATGGAATAAATCCTAGGGTGATCAGGGACATGTGGAGGATATTCAAGTGAGGACGATGACGAGGTGGTGGCCGCAGCAGCCACCGAATGGGAAGACGGCGAGCCTGAGGAGGCTAACGCCACCGGAGGTGAGGAATCGACGTGAAGAACACCAGAAGGAGAAGTCGACACTGACACTATCGGAAAAGTAATATAAAAGATTGAGAAAGTACCTGGTATTTGAGGGTGGTCAGAAAAAACCGAAGGCTTGAAATCGCTAGTATGCTAGAGAGAGAAACGGAGCTTGAGAGTATTTTGCGAAAGTGAAAATATGAAAAGTGAAGAAGTGAGAGAGTGTAGCGGGAATAAAAGATAAGGGGATAATTTCAAAAAAAATGGAAATCGAGGAAAAAGAGGGATTTGATGGGATTCCCGCATTTAATGCTTGACGGATGAACAATACCCTAGGTGATGAGCTGGAATCCCAACCGTTGTGAGGTAGGCCACACGCCGCTGACCTATCAGTAGTACAGTACTTGGAAAGACGTGTAAGCATTGTAACCATCCCAGGATATGAACCCACGCTAATAATGCCAATGATTAACTCTGATTAAAAGGCGGATTTTTTGGGATCTGAACAGATACGGAAAATAGAAGGACGTGTGGGGCCCTTGTTGTGCCTAGAAAGATTCCTGGCAGATCTACCCCAACTATTTAGGCGGGAGGAATTGATGTGTCCTGATTAGCCAGACCTGGATTGGGGTAGACCTGAGTTCAGATTACTAAGGAGAAGACCAGAAGGCTAGGGCAGCCCTGTCCATGAGAAGACCTGGTCTGGTCCTCCCAGATGAAGCTAGAGACATAGCGAGAGCGGGACCGTCTCAGACCAGGAATTGTCTTGGTCTTCCCAGATAAAGCTAGAGACATAGCGAGAGCGGGATCATCTCAGCCCAGGAATTGCCTTGTCTAGACCCCTTACGAGATAATCATAGGAGGGCAGGCTCAGGTCAGATCAGGTGCCCTGGTCTCCCAGAAGGGGACAAGTGGGACCACTTGTCCCAAATTGGTTACGTAACAGCCCTTGATTCGTGGCCTTTTTTTCCGAGATCCCGGATGGGGTCCCCACTGGGTAAACTATAAATACCTCAGCCTCAAGGCTGAGAGATGGATGTCATTCTTGTGCATTCTTGTAACATCCATAATCCAATGCATTTTATTTTATTTTTATTTTATTTATTTAAATTTTCATCATGCATTACAAAAAAATGTAATTCTAGTCTCAAGCTCGTCGCCATAAAACAAATTCCTATTTTTATTATTAAATAATTTAAGAATGCCATTTGAACGAATTTATAATTCGTTTTCCAAATAAAATTATATTATCAATTTCTAAGAAATTAATATAATTATTTAGTAATTTAATTATTTATTTAAATTACTATTAAGTAGTTTCTAAAATAATTCCGATTTCTAAAATTATTATAATTTATCTATGCTATAGTTATTGTAAATAATTTGAAACTCTAATTAAGCGAGTTTATAGTTCATTATAAATTTCTAAGGAACTATTATAATTAATTATCAACTTATTAATTTTATTACTAATGAATTGTCCATGAAATAAACTTTTATTTATAGAATAATTACATTTAATTGTATTATAATTATTCTTAATCATTTAAAGTACTATTTGGACTGTCAATGGAATTATTTAGTCTTAAAACTTAAGACGTCTTTTGGGTCGTTTCTTTTGGACTTGAAAACGAGCCAAACGACTAGCCCGAGCCCACCAGGACCTCAACCCTAACCTTCCTTAATTAAATCCTAAGCTAAGTTTATATACAAAAATCCAAAAAGAATACAGCCACTCCATTTTCAGTTTTTCTTTACGGCCGCGCAAGAGGTAATTTCTTTATGTCTTGTGTTTCAAGGTTTTCAAGGACATAATGTTCGAATCATATTCCGGCAGCCGCCGTTACCGAATCGGCTGCCGATTCCAACCACAAACCCCAGCCAACCTCCTGCCGATATCACCAAACCGCCGACTCCGACGAATTCCCTGCCGAGCCACCATCTACCAACCCAAACCGGACCTCTGTCCAAACTCGAGAAACCAAGCACCGCCCGTTTCCTCGTCGCCACCAGCCAACCCACCGAACAGCCGTGGCCCGATCAAAATTTCCGTACACCAACGATCGCCGAGCATCATCATCACCACCCCACGCACCCGACAGCCCCCAGCAGCCCCTCGTAGCCAAGTCCACGACGTCCGAAAAGTTCAACCAAACCACGGCCAATCCGACATCCAAAACCCCAACCGTCGGCCCGACCACCATATTCTACGCAATCGTCGCCCAAGCCAACCACGGCAAAACCGACACCACCACAGCCCACAACTCCACCCAAACCCGAAGCCAGCCACCTGCCGTACAACAACCATCAACCACCACCAACCGAAACAAACCCAGACACATCGCCGAATCACCACCACGGTCGACTCCAATCGACGGCCACACAAACCGCCGCCTCAAAACCGTACGCCAACCCACGACCCGAGCCCCTCGCCGTTGCGCCGTCGCCAACAACTCAATCGCAGCACCCCCATCGCCCAACCATCAACATCGCCCCAATTCCAGCAGCCCGTCGACAATTGAAAACCACCGCCGCCACCTACAGTCACCGTCGTGCGCCACCGCCACGGCACAACCCCCACGCCTGCCACCAGCCACGACCGCCCGTTTCTCCGTCGCCCACGCAACAGAGTCATCGCGGTCGAGCCCCGTCACCTGCGTCTCGCCGCACGCCCTCGCCGAGTCGCCGCCCGTCGTCCGTCAACCACCAGCCGCCATGGTTCTGTCGCCGTCGGCCGAGGAATAGAGAAGGGGGGGTGTGCTGGCCGGGTTCTCTACGGGGGAAAGAAAGGGGAAAGAGACGGGAGGGGAAAAATTAGGAAAATTAGGGCTGAATTCCCCTTTTAATTCCAACCCTTTTCCAGAAATTGCCAATTGACCCCCAGACTTTCTGCCATACTTCGATTGAATCCCCCAAATTTCCAAAACATGATTAAAAACTACATTCCAGCCCATTTATTTGTTTTTATTATCACTATTATTATTATTTATTATATTATTATTATTATTATTATTTATTATTATTATTATTATTAATATTATTATTATTATCATTTATATTATTATTATTATTGTTATAAAAAATTTTAAAGATGAAAATACTAATTATATATATATATTTTCTATTTGATTAGGTGACGAGCATTAAGGGGACTTAGGATTCAATACGTGCATTCACTCGACTTTCCACGACATTTTACGAGGTAGGGACCACTGACTTACCTGTGTTAAATTTTATGTACTCAAATTTATGTGCTATGTGTATCATGCGATTCTATATTTCTAAAAAACTAATATAGCCGTAGACCAAATGTGTCTGTGACCGGGGAAAAGGGTCATTGGGTTTATCCCAGCGTGCTATAACCACGAATTAAAACCAGAGACCAAATGTGTCTGTGACCGGGGAAAAGGGTCATCGGGTATATCCCGGCGCGTTTTAGCTGCAGTCAACTTATTTTCTACGATAAAACTATGAATTCTATGATCGATTGTACTATTTGTGAGTTGTATGATTTTGCATTGGTTAAGTCAGTGTAACTATTGAGTACGTTGAGCTCATCCCAAATCAACAACATTTTTCAGGTACAAACGAAGATGTCGATCGGATGGGAGACGAGTAGAGGAATGAAAATATGAATGTTGGTTTTGTTTTTCTTTAAAACTGGCTTTATTGTTTTAAATAAACGTTGAACTAGACATAAAAACGTGGTTTTAAATTATAAATTTCCTTTGATGGTGATTTGGTTATTCATATTAGGTTTATTTCCGCTGCGTAAAGTTTGAAAGTCTTGACATTTATTGTGACGCCAAGGTTTCGTTATATTTTTCGTAAATATAAATCCTATTTTGACTAAAGTGAAATCGGGGCGTTACAATTCTTTTCCTTGCGCACTGAAATACTCCATACGCTTATCTGACTTAAGCATCAGAGAGGTTTCCACCAGAAAACCTCTAGTGGTCTTTTTCTGACGTGTTTTTGGGCACAGGTCAGGTTCACGTAAGGCGAGGTGTTAATCTCTAGCGTTATCATATTTTGGGTGAAACAATAGGCGCGTGCATTTGACACTTCTTGCAAGTTATGATGAGCTCGCTTGCCATACTCTTTATTCTTGTCCATAAAAACTCAACTTGCAAGGCCATCTCAACTAACGCTCTACTTTTTGCGTGGTCTTCACAATATCTTTCATGTATTTCTCGCAACACCTCCAACCTTTTTTCTCTTGATAGGTACTTTAAGTATGGCCCGAAGTGCAATCTTTTGTACAAATACCCATTCAACAAAAAAAAATGGTGTCGTCGTCCTGTCCTCTTTAGTAGATAACTATATATTCCCAATGACCATCTTATCGATAGTCTTCTGAGTTGGCGTCTGCCATTCCTCTCTTTTGTCTATCTCCATGACTTACTTTCCTTTTTCCAAGCTACTATGAGCTCACTCCATCAATGTGGCCCTTCTTGTGTCACAAGTACCCAATGTTCCTGCCAGTTTTGTGAGTTGATCCGCCCTAGCATTATAAGTTTGTGATAGATGTTCTAAATTAAACTCCTCAAACTGAGCTACCCCTTCCTAAAACTTTCCCAAATACTTCTGCATGCGTCCTTCTCTTGCTTCGAAAGATCCATCATATTGGCGGGCTACCAACTTCGAATCAGTGTACGCCTTTACTCGCCTTGCTCCTAGGTCACTTGCTATTTTAATACCTTGCAGCAATGCCTCGTACTCAGCTTCATTATTGGAGGCCTTAAAACCTAGTTTGATCACAAAACTGAGATTCTCCCCTTCAATGCTTATTAAAACAACTCCTAGACCTGCTCCCGAAGCCATGGTCGATCCATCCATGTGCAGTAACCATGCCTTTTGGTCAACTTCATTCTCTGTCGAGCACACCATCTCTTGTAAAAAAACCACTAATACTGCCTTAATCACCGTTCTCAGCTCATATACCACATCACACTCACTGAGCTCAACTACCCATTTCACCAATCGCCCTTATATACTTGGATTTCTCAAAACCTGTTTGAGAGCTAAATTAATGCTTAACTTAACCTTGTGACCCAAAAAATAAGGTTGGAGCCTCCTCCCCATTTAGATTAATGTGGATACACCTTTCTGAAGCTCTGAATAGTTCAACTCAGCTCCCCTCAACATTCTGCTGATATAGTAGATGGAGTTTTGAACACCCGCGTCTTCTCGGATTAGTACCGAATTTACCGCGACCTCTCCAACAGATATATAAAGAATCAGATCTTTGCCTGGCATCGGTTAAGTTAGCAATGGAATTTCAGCCAGGTATTCCTTAAACTTATCAATCAGCTCTACCTTCATGTTTTTTTGTCATTAGAGTTCATATTCTAGTAGTACATTTTAGCCTCATGAGGTCGAACAGAATTCTCCTCCTCCCTCAACTTTTTGGAACTAAATATCCCTTCTTACACATCACCACTTCTTTCCTACTTTACCTCGCTCATTCCCTTCCTTACTTTCACCTGGTACCATGATCTGGAGACTGGTTGCTCTGATATTACTTCACCTACTTTGTCTCCCACTGGATATTTTATACTCATATGGTAGGTGTAAGTGACCACGTGGAATTCTCTAAGAGCAGGACGCCCTAATATAACATTGTAAGCTGAAGCGGCTTTTATGATCAAAATTTTAACTCCTTCTTTACTCGTAGCTCATCTTTTCCACATGATACCGGGAGTACTATTTCTCATTCAGTGACAACCTGCATGTCATTAAAAGCGTAAATAGTTGTTTTTACAGGTCGTACCTTTACCTTCAAATTCATCTGATCCAAGCACTCCCGGTAGATAATATTAACTGAGCTTCCATTGTCCACAAATACTTTTCCGACTTCATACCCTGCTACCTCAACTTCAATCATGAGTGTGTCATTATGCTCCACCTGCAAACCGCGTCATTCTTCTGGACCGAAAGAAATCACTGGCCCGGATGCAGGAGGTCACCTTTTAATTGCAACGACCTCACACGGTCTGGGATGTGTAGCCTTCATGTGTCACTTTTGTGGTTGTTAGTGTCTCTATCTGTTGGCCCGCCGGATATCATATTTATTCTCCTCCTGGTATTCCCAGTAGCTCCCCCTCACTCAGCTCATTTTTGCCCCTCCTGTCGTGGTTATCCTTCTGTCTGCGCTTGCGGAAGTCCTCCTGGAGGTGGTGGGGGCAATGATTGTCTTTGTTCTCGAGGTTCTTTATCTTTGTACACCACCTCTTTCAAATGTCCAGCTTTAATTAGTCTTTCAAACTCCTATCTTAAGTGCCTGCATCACTCAATTGAATGTCCATAATTGTTGTGTAACCTGCAAAAGAACTGAGAATTGGGGTTAGTAGGAATTGATGTGTAACCCTCCGGCCACCTAATATCATCAGGTGTTTTCCGCACCATAATTGTGAACACCCTCGCTTGTGGGAACACCAAAGGTGTGAAGTCTGTGTCTTCTCTCCATACTCTTCATCCACCTCTTGTTTCTCCTCTAACATCTGCTCCCGTAGTTAAGAGTGCCCGAGCAACTCAACTTGTTCTCTCCTAGGCTCCGACCTCCTGGGCACTACTCTCTCTAATTATATGACCTCCTGTCTGAAGTGTAATCTATGCTCTTCTTTAGCCTCCTCTACATGTATGTACTTCACGAATCTATCCATAATCTCCTTAATTGTATGTGCAGATTGCTTAACCAACGATTTCTCTAGAACTTTTATCCTCAATCCTTGGTGTAAAGCTCCCACCTTCATCTCGTCCGTGGCCGTGGCTACTTCTAAAGTAGCCCTAGTGAACCGGGCCACAAAACACTTCAAATTTGCCCTAGGTCATTGTATCATTTAAAAAAGAGATTGCAAAGTCTTCGTGTGTAACTTGGCACTAGCGAAATTCTTCAAAAAGGCTGACTTCATGCCTGGAAACTGGCGATCCTCCCTGACGCTAGTTGATGGAACCAGTTCTGTGTTATCCCTCTCAAAGTAGATAAGGAGGCCCTACATGCTACAGCATCCGTATATTGCCTCAACACTGCCTCGTTCTCAAAGCTTTGCACATGACATGTGGGGTGTGATATCCCCTCGTAATGTAAATCCAACCCGTTATACCAGCAAGGTAAAGCCGTTCTCAATATCCCTTTTGAGAAAAGATGGCCCCTTGACTCCTCACCTCTTGCTCCCACGACCTGCCTCTGTAACGCCCTTACTGCCTCCTGCATATCTCTCATTACGCAAGATATGGGTAATATCTCATCTTCCTCCACCTGTGCATGGCGCTGATAGGTTCTTCCACGAGGCTTTTTAATTATGAGGTGTGCGCTATCTTCGCCTTCATCCTCCTCAAATGACGATGGGGACTCTATCGGATACAGCCTCTGTTTTGTGGTCGGGGTCAACTTGGGATTCAGCATCCAAAGTTCCCTTTCCCTGCTCTTCTTTTATTTTGGAGTCAATGGTGCTGGCCTTTATTCCTCATCTCTTTCCTTAGCCTCTTCCTCCTTGCTGTCATCGTCACCCCCCAATATTTTCTCCAACTTGCTTGGAGGTACAAATCCCACTAATCTCTCAAGGAGTCCTTTGTCAACGTGACAAGTTCTTTCTTTTGGCAATTCCTTCCACTCTTTTGTCCCAATATGAATAGCCTTTTGTTTAACTATTTGTGAAGTCTTTTTCTTATTTTCCTCCTCTGGTTTTTCCACCTTTTACTTCTGTGGCGATGGAGGTGGTGTTGTCGTTGTTGTTTGATTCGATGTCTCCCCTTGAAGTTGTGTTTGTTCCTCCTCAACTCGTTTCCCTTTGTCTAACTCTTTCGCCTTTCTTGTCTTAGATTTAAAATCCAAAGTTGGAGGTATGATAGTTCTTCCCTTCATGTTTTACTAGTTTGAAATTCTCACGTCTTTTACTCAAAGACTCGATGTCCCTCTTTTCTACAGATGGTGCCACTTGATGCGACTAAAAAGTTTGGTTCACCAAAAAAAGAAAGTTCTAACCTTAAAAATGTGTTAGGCGACCTGATAGACCTCCAAAAAACTCCTAGTAACCTAATCAACCTGCAAAACAGAACTCAAGCCGGACAGCCCCGGCGTAGGCCCTCCGATGCTTAAGTCAACTGATGACTTAATAGTGATATGCGAGAGCTCAAACCTTAGGATATAAAATCAACTTAGCGAGAAAAGTGAGGCATGTGTCCTCTATATATAAACAAGAGACATTTTCCCAATCTAGGGTTCTCGCCTCCTATTCAAACCATAATACCATAAATAACCACCGACTTAGAATTAGGATTTCTCCTATATCTTAAGTTACCATAGATATTAGAACTCTCGTCAAATTACCGTAATAATCATGGGCCAATAACCATATCATGCCTTTAGTCCGCCGGGACCCCATACCATAATACATATCAGCCCACCAGGGCCCAAAATCGTGTTATCCACTCTTAATACCGAACTATCATATACAATTTACCTGATAAGAGCTTGCCACTCCTATACATGAGCTCGCCACTTCCAAAACAGCTCGCCCCCTTATAAAAAGATTGCCCCTTCTAAAGGGGAGGTCACCTCATAAATCCCCATAAACCTACATGTTTACCAATCTGGATATTTGATATCGTATCAAAGATAATACAAGATATTTTTTGAGAAAAAATATTTTTATTTATATTACAAAAATAGTATATCACCTTTATATATTAATGAAAACTCCTCCTAACCTATGTGTTTGATTCACATGCTTCGTTTGGCAAATAAAAGATTTCAGTGCTTCAGTTGTTTAGGTGTCATCCAAGCCTAATATCTATCTAATTTAATATTTTTCTTTTATTATATCTTGCGTAATTTAATCTTTCCTTTTATTATATTATGACTAATTTAATATTTTTCTTTGATTACATTTTGTCTAATTCAATATTTCTTTTTTATTTTCCTAATAAAAAAATAAAAATAAGTCATATATAATTGGTAGAAAACGTCTAAATTAATTATTTTAATTCAAAGATAAATTACATGAGATATAATTTTAATTAAAAAGACATTATGAAAATTATTAAAGAAGCAGTATTTATAATAAAAGTTAATATAATTTTAATTTTGGAACTTAAAATATGCTATATGGGTAAATTAAGATTTATTTGAAATAATCTAAGCATATAACTAAATATTAGTAATGAATTCATCTAACATAAAAATATAATTTATATAATAATAATAATAATAATAATAATAATAATAATGATGATGATGATGATGATGATGATGATGATGATGATGATGATGATGATGATGATGATGATGATGATGATGATTAATTAATATTGATTAAAAACCGGTGCAATGTGACACGGGTTGAGAGAATGACATCTGATTGGTTTTTATGAAACTAATATTATTAATGAATTTAATTTAAACATTAAAATATAAAATAACGTAATAATAATTAATAAATAGAGATTAAGCACGGGTTTAGAATGTGACTACTTTTAAAATTTTATAACTATGTAAATAAAATTATTAACAAATTGAGCCTAACCACCGATGCTGGAAATGGCTTCGTCGATGGTGTGTCGACTGGGCGTCGATGGCACGTTGATAGGGAATCGATGGTGCGTCGATCGATGGCTGTACTTCGTGGGTCCGAGTCGTGTTTTTGTCAAATTGAGTCAGTTGTGATTCTCAGGAACGCTCTTAAGCTCGATCGACTACCCTAAAACAAAGAAAAGGAAAATAATATAAAAAACTATAAAAAGTAAGAAAGAAATACGAAAAGTGTTAAAAAGATGAATAAAGCTACAAAATCGCAAAATAAGAAAAAATGGGGTAATATACGACTAAAACCTGACTGAAGCACACAAAACATGAACAAAAACATATAAAAATCACATACAAATATATATAAATCAGCCCTCTAGGAAAAATATAACCTTTTGATAACATGAGAAAAGTTGAAGTATTTCCACTTCCTTTCAGGTTTAGATTTGAGAGATTGAGTTAGAGTTATGTACATTGCAAAAAAAAAAAAAAGAAGAAGAAGAAAAAAGAAATAGGGATAATTCGCATTCAATACAAATGTGTACAAATATATTCTCATAAAATCACTGCAAATTTTTTCATCCCATTTAGACCAAATACTTACCATTAAATCCAAACTTACAACTTAAATAGTCTTTAATACACCTAAAACAAAAGGATTAAAGACGGTACTATAAAACATTAATTTTGCATATGTCTAATAAGAATTACCATTTTGTATGGAATTCCATCGAAGGAATAATTCAAGACTCAATCAACAAGAATAATTCATGGTAGTATAATAATTACAATCTTTTATGGTTTTAAACATTACCGTGTTTTGGTAAAACTCAAATTATATTCCCATTTTGACTTCCTTCCATGTGTATCTTCGGTCAAAACATTAATTATGCACATGTCTAACAATCATAATTCAAGCGGACTTTAATGATTATCTATTTTAAACCCAATCCTAATTCATATTTGAATATTATATATATATATTATATATATATTATTATTATTATATATATATATATATATATATATATATAGGATTGAGTTCAAATAAGAACTCCGTCATTATATGTGAACCTAGGGACTAATCCTGGCCTTAGATCTAATATTGCACAGTACAATTATATGTCCAGGTTCATTGTGCTTTTTACACAGTACTGTAGTGCTAAAATCACTCCAGTTTTTTTAATTTAATTATATATATATATATATATATTTTACATTTTAAAACATGCAATATGTATCTTAAATTGTAGATCTTGAGAATGTGATTAATTTGATATATATTTCATTCAAAACGAATAAAATTTGAAAAAGTTATGGTTTGTTGAAGATTTGAGTTTCATTTCAAATTTTTGAATTTGCAGTTTATAGATGAAATTTGCGATGCTTTTTGTATACAATCGTAGTGTTTTTTTTCTTAATCTATTGTGCTTTCTAAAGAACAATGTAGTGCTCTTTGTAAACGTTGATATATGTCCAAAAATACCATTTTTAATTAATTAATGCATTTTTTACATTATTACCATGCTGACATGTCATGATCTCAACCATCAAGATTATCCAATCTAATAGTCTAGATGAGTCCCTAGGTTCACATATAATGACGGGTTCTCATTTGAACCCTAACCCTATATATATATATATATATATATATATATATATATATATATATATATGAATATAGTATGAAATTCTTATGAATGTAGTATGGAATTCGATAGAATTCCACAACGTAGTATGATATTTTTTATGAATCTAGCATGGAATTAGATCGGAGTCCGACGATTAACACGGTACTATGAAATTAATATGAATCTTATTTGAGTTAAAATTGGGGAAAATAAAAATTGAAAAATAAACAGGTTAGTAAGGATAAATTTGTACTTTTATGTATTAGTTTGATTAAATAGGAATCAATACTTTTCAATGGATTTTTTGGGAATAAATATTTTCCTATTGGAGTAATCGGGAATTATCCCAAAAAATAAACAAAACAAGTAAAAACAAAGGATTAGAAAATATGTCGTTTTAGCTTAGAAACAGTCTTGAAGAAAAGGAAAGGACGCGGGGAGAGAATATGTAAGAAACAGCATCGGAGATTTTATCGAAACTGGCACAGGTTTCAACATATTTCATATCAAATTATAGCGGCGACACAGCGTCCTTTCCTGTGCTAGAAAAGTGTATGCTATATATAATAAACGGGCCATATAATTGAGACCGACTGAGTATTAAAGAATAAAGTCATCTGAGTTATTATCGTGTCCTTGAAAATATTACATCTAATGATATATTTCTTTGCAATAAATATTATTGACCATGTTTGACAATTAACGGATAGAGGTGTTACTATATAATAAACCGTATAAATTCTAGCGGCGATACAACGTCCTTTCCTGTGCCAGAAAAAGTGTATGCTATATATAATAAAATGGACCATATATTCGAGACTTACTGAGTATTAAAGAATGAAATCATCTGAATTATTATCGTATGCTTGAAAATATCACATCTAATGATATAATTGATATGAAACCGTATAATTGAGACCATATAATTGATATGAAAACGTCAGCATGATGTTTATTGACGGGTACTACCCGTTAGCATTTTTGGGTTCGATAAGTGTATGCTGACGAAATTATCCTACCCATCAACATTTGACGACGGGTATTACCTGTCAATAAAGCCCCTAGGTGCCATAGGACACCTGAATCGAACTTTTTCGCGTTTAAAATTAATAAAAAGCTCGTCCGCAAGAGAACGGAGCTGTTGTATGCGATAAGTTGATCCGAGTCGAATCGCGAGGAATTGCAATCGGCGTCGATAAATGTTTGTTCACAATTTTTATAATTAAACACACGATCCATTTCTTTGATGAAAGGGTTCTACAACTACGAATTTAAAAACGAGCATGCAATTATTAAAAACCTAATTAACTAATTAAACCTAATTAAAAACATYAAAATTCAGATTATTAAAAACAAGAAGCATCAATATCAAACTAGCAAATTGAAAATACTTGAATTACTAAAATAACATAATTGAATTAACAATCTAACAAAGGYAAATACAACTTATAAGAGTTAAATCCAAGCCAAACTACTAGAATAGAAAGTACAACTTATAGTTCATGAAAATCTGCAGCAATTGTTCAAGCTTCAACAATAAACGATGACGAGCAATGATGGTAAGCATAGAAACGAGCCTCCGTTGCAATCTTCGAACGAAATCTTCAAATATGATGTAAAATAAAAAGGGGGAACGTTTTTATAAGTGATATGACCTTGCCCCCTCGAAGTCTGGTGCCAAAATGAAGAAAACCTCCGGATTTTATAGATTTTTCAAAAATAACCGCTCAAACTGCCGGAGCGTCGACGGTGCGTCGATCGACGCGAGCCAGGCGCACGCATCGACCAGGCAGAGCGTCGGTCGACGCACCTAAGATCGACGCTTCAGAAGCTACTCGTCGACCTAGCGTCGACCGACGGGATTAAGATCGACGCTTCAGAACCTTTGCGTCGACGGTGCGTCGGTCGACGCGGGAGTAGCGTCAGCAATGTGTCGACCGACGGGCCTAGGATCGACGCTTCAGAAGCTGCGCGTCGACCTAGCTTCAATCGACGCGAGCGGTACTCGGCATCGACGCGGGCGCTGCTCTGCGTCGCCTGCATGGTTTTGACTCGTCGCTCGTCCCGTTTTCCTCGTTTTGAGCTGAGCTATTAACATTAAACAAAATTAGATTATTTCATATAAAATAAAGTAAAAACACATCAAACACCATAAGAAACGAAAAACATGAAAAAGGAAGAAAAACGATAAAAAGATAAACTTAAAACACATAAAAGCACATAACATACGATGCAAAAATACACAAAAATCACATACAAATATGTACAAATCAACTCCCCCACACTTAGCTTTTTGCTTGTCCTCAAGCAAAATCTAATCTATACGTAGACAAGGAAAAGCTAATTACCCGATGACTTAATGACTAATGCATCCATATGATTCAAGAAGTTAATGCATTAGATCGACTAGAAACTCAACTAAAAGGACGACACGATAACGTTGAGATAAGAGATTTAGACTAGCTTCCGAACACCTAAAAGTAACGAGTTGACCTCCATGTACGTCACCCATCCATGCCTCGGCCAAAGTCTATCCCTGCTCAAACCGCCAAGTCGTCACCCGACTAGCCCAGTCATCTATACACCTCTTTAACAAAACAATCTAAGAAATAAAATATAAAAAACTCAACTTGTACAAGGTTTTCTTCTTCTTCTTGTTCTTTTTCTTTTCTTTTTCTTTTCTTTTCTTTTCTTTTTTTTTTTTTTTAAAGGTACCCATAAAGATGAGGTACAAAACGAACATAATTTACATAAATCACAAATGAGAGTTCAATGACTCCAACCTTACGTTGCTAAGTGCAACTGATAATATTCTTCAATAACGCACGTGGAGTTTTAACGTCTCCAAAATAAGAAAAAAAAATTACATAAAATCCTATAGAGGGTATTTGGAAAACAGGGCTAGTAGAGAGTATTCGACTCTTAAGAACGAAACAAGACTAGAACAAGGAATAAGACACTTCATAGATTATTCACATTTCATTCCCCACAATTACACTATTGTTCGAACGGAAGTCTAAATATCTTAACCAAAGCATCTAACCACGTCACTTCGTCAAGGTTCCAATCAATAACAATACACACAACTCAAATCAACCACAAGCAAGCATACAAACAATTACCAACCAAAAGACAACCCCCCCACACTTAAACCATACAATGTCCACATTGTATAAAATGAAAAATTAAGCAAGGTATGGTAAAAGAAAGAGAAAGAGAGATACGTCCCTGAAATTGTGCTTGTGATAATGAGTTGATGTCGTAAACCATCCACGGGTCTTAAAAATGAAGGGAACCTGAAACACACAACACACAACAAACACACAAAAAACAATAAGTTGAAAGACTTGGGTTGCCTCCCAAGAAGCGCTTGTTTAACGTCACTGAGCTTGACGAAGCCTCCCCTCTATGCCAAACAGGGGTCAACGAGAGTCACAATCTCCTTTTCTTGAAGCAATTTCGAACCTTGAGAATACGGCTTCACACGATGGCCATTCACTTGAAAACTTTCATTGGTCAATTCATTCACCAAACTTACAGCTCCATATGGGAAAACTTCGGTAACGAGGAACGGGCCACTCCAACGCGATTTGAGCTTCCCGGGAAATAAATGTAGGCGAGAATTAAACAACAGCACCTGCATGCCAACTCGGATATCCTTATGAACAATCTTCTTGTCGTGATAAGACTTAACCTTCTTTTTGTAGATATCCGCGTTGTCATAGTCCTCATTTCGAATTTCATCGAACTCTTCCAATTGCAGTCCTCGCTGGTTACCAGCTTGTGTCAAGTCAAAATTTACCGCACGAATCGCCCAATATGCCCGATGCTCCATTTCCACCGGAAGATGACATGCTTTACCAAAAACCATTCGATAAGGGCTGGTCCCCAAAATATTCTTGTACGCCGTTCGGTAAGCCCATAGAGCATCAACAAGCTTGGTCGACCAATCCTTGCGATTCGGCTGAACGGTTTTTTCCAAAATCGCTTTGATTTGTCTATTACTTGTCTCCACTTGGCCCGACGTTTGTGGATGATATGCCGTAGCCACCATGTGCTTCACCCCATATTTTTCCATCAACTTCTCAAACGACCGGTTACAAAAATGTGCACCCCCATCACTAATGATCGCCCGCGGGAATCCAAACCTACCAAAAATGTGCTCCTGAATGAACTTGAGGACGACTCTTGCATCGCACGTCCTCGTAGGAATAGCCTCAATCCACTTGGACACATAGTCAACGGCAACCAGAATGTATTCAAAGCCGAATGATGCCGGAAATGGTCCTATAAAATCGATGCCCCACACATCAAAAATCTCCACAACTAAGTTGCTCGTTTGTGGCATTTCGTCACGTTTGCCAATGTTTCCCAAGCGCTGACAACGATCACATGTCTGAACGAACTCATGTGCATCTCTAAATAGCCTAGGCCAATAAAACCCGGATTGGAGGACCTTGTAAGCCATTTTCTGACCTCCAAAATGCCCTCCGCACTGCTGATCATGACAAAATGAAAGAATGCTCTTCTGCTCTTCCTCAGGGATGCATCGTCGAATAAGTCCATCCTTCCCGAATCGAAACAGGAACGGGTCATCCCAAAAGTAATCCCTGCATTTGGTAAGAAACCTCTTCCTCTCTTGGAAGGATAATTTGGCACTCAAGTAGCCACAAGCATAAAAGTTAACAATATCGGCAAACCATGGAGTATTAAACGAAGAAATAGCACATGTTAACTCATATGGAAAAACATCATTCAAACAACCAAATTCACACACTCCCTCTCTATCTAGTCGGGACAAATGGTCCGCAACTACATTTTCACATCCTTTACGATCCTTAATTTCAACATCAAACTCTTGTAACAAAAGTATCCAACGAATCAAACGCGGCTTGCTTTGTGTTTTGTTAAAAAGATAGCGAAGAGCCGCGTGATCACTATGGACGACCACCTTTGAACCAATAATATAGGATCGAAACTTTTCCAAAGAAAACACTACAGCCAAAAGTTCTTTCTCGGTGGTTGTATAGTTCCTTTGAGCCTCGTTTAACATAAGACTCGAGTAATAAATGACTCGAAGGAGACTATCCACACGTTGACCCAAAACAGCCCCTACGGCATCATTCGATGCATCACACACAATTTCAAAAGGAAGGGACCAATTTGGGGCAACGACCACCGGAGCCGTGGTTAACTTTTTCTTAAGCACATTAAAAGCATTTAAGCATGATTCYTCAAAAACAAATGGAACATCADTACTTAACAAATGACAAAGCGGBCGACTAATTTTGGAAAAATCCTTWATAAAWRGCCGGTAGAAYCCCGCATGTCCAAGAAAACTACGAATACCCTTAACATTCGTGGGAGGTGGCAAACTTTCAATAACATCAACCTTGGCCTTATCTACCTCCAAACCATGACTCGACACAACGTGACCAAGTACAATACCACTTCTAACCATAAAATGACTTTTTTCCCAACTTAACGTTAAATGAATATCTACACATCGTTCAAGCACTTTAGACAAATTCGCAAGACATGAATCAAAAGAAGAGCCAAAAACTGAAAAGTCATCCATGAATACCTCGAGATAGTCGTCTATCATATCCGTGAAGATGGAAAGCATGCAGCGTTGGAAAGTCGTCGGTGCATTGCATAGCCCAAAAGGCATCCTCCGGAATGCGAATGTTCCAAAAGGGCAAGTAAACGTCGTCTTCTTCTGATCTTCCGGCGCTATGGCAACTTGATAATACCCGGACAACCCATCGAGAAAACAATAGTATTGATGTCCGGCCAACTTATCAAGTAGCTGATCAATGAAAGGTAATGGGAAATGATCTTTTCGTGTGGCGGCATTTAGCTTTCGGAAGTCGATACACATCCACCATCCTGTAGTCAATCGTGTTGGTACAATTTCCCCTTTGTCATTCTCGATGATCGTAATTCCTCCCTTTTTTGGAACAACATGGACGGGGCTCACCCATTCGCTATCGGGTGCAGCGAAGATAATCCCTTCGTCGATCAACCTAAAAATCTCCTTCTTCACAACCTCCATCAAAGTAGGGTTCAAACGGCGCTGACCTTCCCGAACTGGTTTTGCACCATCTTCTAGCACAATGTGATGCATGCAAGTGGCTAGGCTAATTCCTTTGATATCCCCCAAACTCCAACCAATCGCACCTTGGAATCGTTTAAGAACTTTGATCAACGCCTCCTCTTCAGCTGTCGTCAACTCGGCAAAAATAATCACCGGCTTCTTTTCACCTTCTTCGAGATAGACGTACTTGAGATGATTTGGTAGTGGCTTAAGTTCAGATTTTGGTTCATTATCCGGTTTTTCCGCAACAATCTCAAAAAGATCAATTATGCCCTCGAAATTTGCTTCGGACCAATCGTCCTCCTCGGATTCATCTTCAAATTCAGCTTGTACAATTGGCTCAATAGAATCAACAAACGAACAATCCGCATTCATGGACGATGATGGAGTAGCGTGAAGATCATGAATGGAAAATGTGACCGACTCATCCAAAACGGACAAAGTCATGCTTCAGTTCTTCACGTCAATCAAAGTATTTGTCGTAGCCATGAAAGGTCATCCTAACAAAATCATATGCTCCCGGTTATCATCTTGAACGTCTCCCACATCAAGAATCACAAAGTCAACAGGCACAATTAAACTCCCAACTTGCACCAAAACGTCTTCAACAATCCCTCGCGGGTAACGAACCGAACGGTCGGCTAGTTCGAGTTTCATCCTCGTCGGCTTTAATGTACCTAAGTCAAACTGCTCAAAAATAGATGAAGGCATCAAATAGATTCCCGCCCCAAGGTCAAGCATCCCCCGAGTTTCTTTACCATTTCCCAAAGTGATTTTAATACAAAAACTCCCAGGGTCACTCTCCTTAGGGGGAAGGGGATTTCGTAAGATTACGCTCGCCGCATTTGAAATACAAACTTTTTCATTTTCGGAAAAATTTCTTTTTTTGGATGCCAAGTCTTTGAAAAACTTAACATATGCGGGAACGTTTCTTATAACATCGAGTAAAGGTAAATTAACATTAACCTTAGAAAGCATATTATAGAGATCAAGAAATTGCTTATCTTGCTTTTCCCTTTGAAGACGACTTGGATAAGGAATGGGAGGCCGATACGGATTAGAGGCCTTGTGAAGAGTCTTCTTAGGTTCGATGTCTTTTTCAACATGATCCGGTGACTTGGTAATGGTTCCCTCGACTTCATCCTCATGTAGGTTGTGTTTTCGCCAGTAGAGATTTCATCGGGAGATGCTACTTTATTATTTACAACACGACCACTCTGAAGCACTGTTACAGCTTGGGCTTGTGAGGATTGGCTTGGTAACTTCCCTTGCTCGTTCTTTCCCACTTGCTTGGAGAGTTGGCCAAGCGCCGTTTCAAGCTTATCCATCCATTTGTCAGCACGTAGCAAATTTGATTCAGTGCGTTGGAAATTTGAGTCAGTGCGTTGCATAAACGTACGCAACATCTCTTCGAGAGATGGTGGAACTGGTGCCTGAGCTAGTGGTGGTGGAGGCAAAGGTACTTGAACTTGCCCATGCGGTTGTGGAGGAAACGGTGCTTGACCTTGTCCTTGTGGTTGCGATGGTTGCATTGGTCGAGTTGCAAATGAGAATTGGCCTTGTCCCCATTGTTGTTGATATGGTTGTTGAGGAACAAAATTATTTTGCGGCCTTTGATTTGGTATCGGATTCGCCGCATTGTGAGGATTTGACCATGAAAAATTTGGATGATCTCTCCACCAATTAGGTTTATTGTTGCGTGAGTTATAATTTTGATACCCCTGCCCTGTTTGATTCGCTTGATATCCTTGAATAGCAAGTGCTTGTTCGTTGGTTCCATCACCTTGCTCGAATACTGCTTGACATAAATTCGCACCATGTCCATACACACCACAAATTCCACACGTTTCTGGTGAAGCAACAATGCCTTGAGATAATTGCAAAGAGGCCACCTGCCTCGTTAACTCATCAAGTCTAAAGGAATCGTCATGTGCCATCTCGATCTCATGTACAGCCACCTTCTTTGATCGCGAGCTTTTCTGTTGAGAATTGTAACTTATCGACTCGCAAATGTCCCATACTTCTTGAGCGGTACGTGATCCAATCTCTCCCCCTACTGCATTATCCACCATATACTGAAATGTAAGAATAAGCCCATCATAAAAGAATTGATTAACGAGCTCGAGTGGATAATGATGATGTCGACATTGTGTCAATAATTCTTTAAAACGTTCCCAAGCTTCGTGGAACGTTTCATTTTCTATCTGGTTGAATGACACTATCTTTACTCGGAGTTGAGACGTCGTTTGATTTGGAAAATATTTCCCCATGAAGCGATCATACACCATGTCCCAATTTGTAAGAGAATCGGGCTCCAACGACAAAAACCAGGTTTCCGCCTTATCCTTCAACGTATAAGGGAAACATCTCATCTTCAACTGATCTTCATTAAGTCCTTGCAACGGAAATTTTTTGATAATCGAGTAAAATTTCCGAATAAAAGTTATCGGATCCTCGTGTAAACGCCCGTAGAAGGAAGGCAAAAGGTTGAAATGAATTGCCTTAAGCTCATAATCTCGGGCCGCTGGGCCTAGACGAATGCATGATGTAGATGGGCCAATCACGGGCCGAGAAAATTCGCGCATACGAGCCGGTTGAGGCTCATAATGATGAAACGGTCGATTAAATGGAACGTATGGTCCTCGAGGATGAAATTGTTGTTGTTGGTTGAACTGTTGTTGATGAAAGAAATAAGGCATCTGATGTTGATTCAGTTGCATGCCTTGATTGTTGACGTGATGGTTGAATTGATCTTGGTTTAACGGTGGTGGATTGGGTATATTATTTTGCTCATCTCGAGTTTCCGGTTGGATAGGTTCCGACGTATTTATTCTGGATGAAGCCATTGATGATTCAGCTATTGATGTTAATCGTGCTCGATTCACCCATTGGATGTTGTCTACAAAAGGCAATATTTCTCCACCCAAGGACCTACGTCCTTGCATTCACTAACAAACAAATTAAAACAGTCGAGACACAATAACACAAACTTAAACAAACTAAACTACACATATACGGACAAACATTTTTGGACAGCCTTTGTTGATTCCCCGGCAACGGCGCCAAATTTTGAATCGAACTTTTTCGCATTTAAAATAAATAAAAAGCTCGTCCGCAAGAGAACGGAGCTGTTGTATGCGATAAGTTGATCCGAGTCGAATCACGAGGAATTGCAATCGGCGTCGATAAATGTTTGTTCACAATTTTTATAATTAAACACACGATCCATTTCTTTGATGAAAGGGTTCTACAACTACGAATTTAAAAACGAGCATGCAATTATTAAAAACCTAATTAACTAATTAAACCTAATAAAAACATAAAAATTCAGATTATTAAAAACAAGAAGCATCAATATCAAACTAGCAAATTGAAAATACTTGAATTACTAAAATAACATAATCGAATTAACAATCTTAACAAAGGAAAATACAACTTATAAGAGTTAAATCCAAAGCCAAACTACTAGAATAGAAAGTACAACTTATAGTTCATGAAAATCTGCAGCAATTGTTCAAGCTTCAACAATAAACGATGACGAGCAATGATGGTAAGCGTAGAAACGAGCCTCCGTTGCAATCTTTGAACGAAATCTTCAAATATGATGTAAAATAAAAAGGGGAACGTTTTTATAAGTGATATGATCTTGCCCCCTCGAAGTCTGGTGCCAAAATAAAAAAAACCTCCGGATTTTATAGATTTTTCAAAAATAACCGCTCAAACTGCCGGTGCGTCGATCGACGCGAGCCAGGCGCATGCGTCGACCAGGAAGAGCGTCGGTCGACGCACCTAAGATCGACGCTTCAGAAGCTACTCGTCGACCTAGCGTCGACCGACGGGATTAAGATCGACGCTTCAGAACCTTTGCGTCGACGGTGCGTCGGTCGACGCGGGAGTAGCGTCAGCAATGTGTCGACCGACGGGCCTAGGATCGACGCTTCAGAAGCTGCGCGTCGACCTAGCTTCAATCGACGCGAGCGGTACTCGGCATCGACGCGGGCGCTGCTCTGCGTCGCCTGCATGGTTTTTGACTCGTCGCTCGTCCCGTTTTCCTCGTTTTGAGCTGAGCTATTAACATTAAACAAAATTAGATTATTTCATATAAAATAAAGTAAAAACACATCAAACACCATAAGAAACGAAAAACATGAAAAGGAAGAAAAACGATAAAAAGATAAACTTAAAACACATAAAAGCACATAACATACGATGCAAAAAATACACAAAAATCACATACAAATATGTACAAATCAACACCCGTCTGCATTTGTTAACGGGTTGCGCCCGTCAGCATTCATATAATATTATAAAAAATAATATTTTCATCAGGCAAGCCTAGCCAGTCGGCCCCACAACTACCACCCAGAATAGCCTGCATCAGTTTAAATCACACATATGACATGGGTGGGATACAAACCCGCGACCTCTTGTAAATAGAGGAGCGGTGTTATTGTCTCGCCAAGGTAATTACATGTGAGAGTTTATATATTTTTATTATAAATTAGATATGTAAATTAAGTTATAAATTTAAAATTAATTATATTACAAATATATTATATTATTACGTAATACAGGATTTGATGGACAACAGAACATACAATTCATCAATTTCTAAGCTTACTGATCCAACTTGATCGATTAAATTTACAATTCACCACGTCTGATCCAAAGACGGCCACAGTGATTAATACACATTTTCGTACGTGAAGGACTATTTTCTTTTTGTTTTCTCTGTTGTTGTTGTTTTGATTATCCCCCTACAGGAAACCCAGATTGACAAAACCTAACTTGCCGAATCACCTACATACTTACAAATTATTCATCATACCTGATAATCGGGCACTACCTCGCGATTTGGCTATCGCACCGATATGCTATCACTGTCGGGCCAAAATCAAATAGGGCGAAAAAAAACAGATCGAGACTAAATAGATCCGAGCGCGCTTCCTCCGCAGAACTTACTTCAACGCGTTGACCGCACCACTCTTCCTCGCGGCGGACCGATGGCGCCCACTGTCGGAATTGTTCTTTCTGAAGTTTCGACGAGCGGTGTCGGGATGGGAGGAGGCCGATGGTAGGGTTTGAGAGTGTGGCCACAATTTCATTCTTGTTTAAAATTGTTTATGTATAATCGGAGGGTATATGGGACTTTTCACATTTTATCCTAGACAATCCATATTAACAAACGGCGTAATCAGGACACATAAATTTTTCGAAGATTGGGGGTATCCGGGTCTGCAAACACTATATTAAATAGTATCAACAGTGTGAATTCGTGAGATTGGATTAAAGTGTCCAATCCCACCCTTCTTTGCTAACGCACCCTTATACTATATAGGAAAGTTCACAAGGATGGGCAAGAGGATGTCCCGTGTCATCTAATGATTGGCTTCAAATTTTTCTTCTCATGTTATTTAATGAGTTTTAGCCTAATATCCAACCCACGTGTGTTATCTTCTTTGTTTCTTCTTGACTTTTCTATGTGACCCAATCCTAACCTACATGGGAACCTTCTTTATCCTGCTCTATCCTGTCGAAGGTTCCATCTTCTTTTTTTTTTTTTTTTAAATTAAAAGAAGGCAGCATTTGAACAATTTTGACAAAACTGCTGTAACTGTTGGAAATGTGGGCTCAAAATAAATTGCAGAGGAAAAAAATATAAACACTCTTTTTTTATTAACACACAATTTAATAATGGACTCTCTTAAACAACTCATACTTACAAATGACAATTTACATGGCTATTTATAGGACTAAAATGAAAAGACACAACTAATCATGTAAAGGCACAAAATATGAAAGGACACACATGTTCATGAATGGACACTATATCAAAAGTCACATCCATTTATGAATCTAGCTTATATTATTTAACTTTCAACATCCCCCCTTAAGCTTGATTCTCTCGCATTCCAAGTTTGTGCCTCAACTTCCCAAAAGTTTCGTGTTTCAGGGGCTTCGTGAAAATGTCCACCACTTGGTCTTCGGATTTCACGAACTTAATTTGAACATCTTTTTTAGCAATGCATTCTCTAATATAGTGAAATCTTGTGTCAATGTCCTTGCTACGATCATGAAAAACAGGATTTTTTGCTAGTGCAATCGCTGATTTGTTATCGACAAATATTTTCGTTGATTCCACGTCACCAAGGTAAAGTTCTTTAAGCAAACTCCTTAACCACACAGCATGACAAACACTTGACGTTGCAGCAACATACTCAGCTTCACATGTCGAAAGAGTAACTATTGGCTGCTTCTTCGATGACCATGTGAATGCACATCCTCCAAAATAAAATACAAAACCACTCGTGCTCTTACGATCATCGGGATCTCCGGCCCAATCGCTATCGCTATATCCGAATAATTTCATTTCTCCAATTTTTGGATAAAATAAACCAAAATTGATCGTACCTTTGACATACTTTGAATTGTTGTGTTGTTTCCGTTGCGAAAATAGGGCTTTGCTCTCCTCGGCGACGTTCAAGTTTTTCATCTTGAACTCGGCATCGAGGGTCTCACCGAGCGAATCCAACAATCCAGGAACACTAA
>BMAC01000985.1:131795-163619 GCA_014905375.1 Phtheirospermum japonicum | reverse complement strand
TCTTCTGCTGCTTCTTCTTCTGCTGCTTCTTCTGCTTCAGCTTCTGCTTCTTCTGCTACTTCTACTTCTACTTCTGCTTCTTCTGCTTCTTCTTCTTCTTCTTCTGCTCCTTCTTCTGCTTCTTCTGCTTCTGCTTCTGCTTCTTCTTCTGCTGCTTCTTCTTCTGCTTCTACTTCTGCTTCTGCTTCTGCTTCTTCTGCTTCTGCTTCTTCTGCTTCTTCTTCTTCTTCTTCTGCTCCTGCTCCTGCTCCTGCTCCTGCTCCTGCTCCTTCTTCTGCTTCTTCTGCTTCTGGTTTTTGTTAATGCCCATCGTGTTTTTTTTTTTTTGGATTTCTAGCAGTTCAACTCTCCAACAAACATTATCATGCTTCTATGAATCATGTATTGTGTAAAAAAGCCAAACTTATTTTTACCACTATGAGTTACTACTATTTCTAACTGGATCGGGCCGCAAGATTGGAGAAGCATGGTATGGGTTCTATGTTCTGTTGATTGTTGAAATAAATTCAGTTTACCAATGAAATAGTTATTGATTATTATTTTAATTTTTTTTTTATTTCTCCTGCTTGCTACAGTCTTAATTCTCTTGAACCATGTTTCTGTTTATTTATGCTTAATTTTACCGCTTTTATTTATGAAATTTAGTTGGTCCTTCATATTTTGGTTGCAAAAATACTTGTTTGCATTATGTGGTAATTTCCATGGAATAAGACTGCAATGTACTATATCGGTTTAGCAATAGTGAGTAATTATTTGTCAATATGCCTAATCATGTGCCAGAGTGCCAATTTATTCATTCGATTCCTCATATTAAAGATTGATAAATTTGTTGCTTTTTGATTAATTTATCAGGCCATATAAAGTAAAAAGGAACAAAACGATATGGCTAATAAGTTACATATTCAAGGGGATGAATCAGTTCTTTTACGCATCACTCACTCCAACATCAAGAGCTTTTCTGCTGATGTTCGGTTCTCTACTCAAGTAAGTGCATTTAACGCAGCACTTTTTAAACTTTAAAGTAAGTGGAAGTAGATTTAGCGTAAACTGTCTTTGTAATTCAGTTGACAGTAGAAGCTGTAAAACAGAAATTATGGAGAAAGTGTGGCACTTCTGTCGACTCAATGTGCCTTGAGCTTTATGATGATACGGGTGCAAAAGTTTCAGATCTAGCTGATAATTTAAGACCCCTTGGTTTCTATTCTCCGCAAGATGGGTTAGTTTTTGACATTTTTTATTTTTTTTTAGTTTTAGCTTTATGGAAAAAAAGTCTAGGACTATATTTATGAAACAATGTATTTGCTGCTTTTGTTAGTTATCGGCTTCACGTCATTGATCTCGATCCCTCGTCAGTAACTTCTGGTGGTTGGCTTGAAGACACATCCCTTGTGGAGAAATACAAAATTTCTGACGAAGCATATGGCAAACTTGATGGTATGTTTTCTTAATCTTTGTAGACAGGACGACCTTTTTATTTATTTGTTTTTTGACTTTCACGTTAATTATGTATTAGACTCATCTTTCTTGCTCTGTGTGCGTGTGTTCTCGAGTATGCATTATTCTGCATTTTAATTATGACATTTTTATTTGGTGATGAGTTAAGGTCCGAAATCATTTGATTATTGTTTGTTCCAGGTACATTCAAAAAGTTCAAGGAAAAAATGGGACATCAAAATCCGAATACAGAGGCTAAAGTATGCATTTCCCATTTCCTTCCACAATCAACAACCAAACATTACTTTATGCTTCCTGATGCATTTTTTTTTCTCTAGTTTTTTATTCTTAAGATGGATTTTTGAAAATTTCTTTGATTCATTTTTATTTTCACCGTCTGAAAGCTAGCATCATGGGTTCCTGTGTTTTAGTGTTTTATTCTTGTTCTGTATCATTTTCCACATTCATCTTAATTTTCCATCCTACGAACAGATTACAGCCAACTACATGGATGATCTCTGTGCAAACATAAAGGTTGGTTTATTCTCTTTTATCCTCCTCCTTGTCTTTTGATAAAAGTTACAATTTTCTAAAATTTATACCTTGAACTTCAATCAACAAGCATACATATATCTAGCACATGTTGTACTTTTCTTGTCAGCACAAGCCTAACACGGACCATTCTTAGTTCCTGTATTCTTTTGTTATGCACATTCATAATTACTTGAACATTCACATGAAATGGAATTTTGCTTGATGTGGCCACTTGAACATTTAAGATTGGTAAACCATAAGTTAGTCAATTATTGGGTTGACTTATTGGACTGTTGTTTTTAAATAAATGTGATATAGCAAACTTATCTATGCCAAGTCATGCCCTTTTTACGTCTCATTGCTAAAACACACATTTTATCGTGATCTGAATCGCATAGATTGACGGTAAGCTTATTATTTTTGTCAAATGTGTCATTTTTTCCTGATTTTTCGCTTGTTTTAAAAAAAACCTTTTTACTCCTTTTTTTTGGTCGAATGAAAAAGGTGGGAGATAGATGTCAAGTTGAGCCAGGGGAGAAAAGAGGGGTTGTCAAGTTTGTTGGTCGGGCCGAAACACTTGCACCTGGTTTCTGGGTTGGAATTCAGTATGATGAACCTCTCGGGAAACACGATGGCATGTACGTTGTTTGTGTAAATTAGCAACCACCGATATTTATAATATGGCCATAAAACACGTTATCTGTCAAAAAGTAATATAAGTATAGAATGAAAAATATGTTGCGGTATTAATCGAAGCATGACCGACGACGTGCATCGTTGTGCTCGTCCTTTTATTTGTTAATTTCATAGTTCAGAAAACCGTCTGGACTGGGAACCGGTCACCATCCTGGTTCAGTTCACCTTCAAAAAACCGTCAGCAAAACCAGTGAAAAACCCGGTTGAACCGGACAGTTTTATTTATTTATTGTTTTGAAATATTTTTATTCTTTAATGTAATATTTTTTTAACATAAATAAAAACACATTTAAATACTTCACACATTTATCAACTATTTTGTCAATTAATTTAGTCATTTATATTAATTTAGAATTTCTAAACTATTGATTTTTTGGTACTTAAAATATTAAATAATATTAACAATATAAATTAATTACTACCGGTTCGATGACTGGTCTGGTTTAATGTTCATTTATGGGTTTAAAATTATTTTATCATTCATCCTCTGGTTTATTTGATTATTACAGGGTAAAAGGAAAGCGCTATTTTGATTGCCCATCTCTTTGTGGTGGAATTGTCAGACCAGATAAAGTAAAGGTTTGTGCTCAACAACTACTAATGGACTTTCCCCCAAAAAAAATTTCAGGTTGTAAATTTTGTTCAATCTCTCATCTCCTTTATACTTGACATTTTCCAGGTTGGGGACTTTCCTGAACGAGATCCTTTTGAGGAAGACGAAATATGAGTAAAAGCAAATTCTTTATATATCAGGCATGCATGAAAACTCATATTCTTATTCTGTTTAAGGGAACACGATATCATGAATTCAAACATGTTAAGAGTCTCTGGAACACCTTTCTGTAGTAAATCAATTGGCTTCATGTAATTCATTAAGTTCAAGGCTTAAAACTAAGCATGCCTGATAATCGATCTATTTTCTTTGCAAGCATAGTGTTGTTGCTCCTCTAATTCAATTTTCATTTGTGATTGAAGAAAATGCTAACAACACACATAACTGTGCACACGCAAATTACTAAACTCTATATAACTTTGCTGGCTCGTATGTGAAACAAATACGAAAATCTCTTTATATTTCTTTCATTTTGGAATTCAGTGGCTAAACTATGGATTCTAGAACTTTGGGAGGAAGGTATGGCCTAATATATCTTACTTAAATATGTTATTGCATTTATTCATGTCAGGACTATGTATTTTCCGATTACAATGCGTTCTCATTTTGATGCCATGTGATTTGGTGATTCTATCTTTTTTGTTATGTTTCATAAGAATTGCCAATATTTTATAACATGAGTTCCATATCTTGAGTCATTTTGGTCAATGGCTGGAAAGAAAACGTGTTCCAACAACGATTCGTATTGATGTAGACCCTATTCAAGCAAAGACTAATAGGCTGAATAGATTTAGTACGCTAAAATTAAAGAAACTAAAAAGACAATAAAGTGCTCCAGTTTCTTGCCGATAACCAAATTATTCTTGCCAATCTGTGGTCTCTTCTGATGTCAACCGAAGACATTATAACGAGACTATAACAAAATCAAGTGTCAACGAGCAAGGAGAAATTGCAACAGTGAGCGTTCAAAAATCATGGTCACATGGTCTTTCTCAGTACTTGAACACCAGATTTCCAGCAGACTCATTAAACTTTCTGCCTGATCCAATGGCTTCTTCAAGCGCAAATCTTTATGATTCATGCACCAGCTCTGCTCAATATCTTGAGAAATCGCAAAGAA
Source organism: Phtheirospermum japonicum (assembly GCA_014905375.1). Taxonomy (NCBI): domain Eukaryota; kingdom Viridiplantae; phylum Streptophyta; class Magnoliopsida; order Lamiales; family Orobanchaceae; genus Phtheirospermum; species Phtheirospermum japonicum. The sequence continues at coordinate 159,222 of BMAC01000985.1, read as the reverse complement.
GTTTTATGAATGGTAATGAACTTTCGTATTAATAATATATTTTTTCTTATTGAATTTGTTGTTATTATTTTTGTTTTGTTATCTAACTTCTTTTTTTTTTAGTTCGAGATCGACCTATTATCGAAGGTGGAGGAAATTCTTTGTTGAATGGTGAAAATGTCAATCATTTAAGTGAGTTGTCATTTTAATAACAATAGTTTATAGATTAATTAGTTCTCATGTGCACATCGCATGTATGTTTTTTCTAATTTGGTTTATTTTTATTTAATAGGAAGACATTATCAGACCTACATATTTGGAGGTCCTAATGTGTCAAAATCTTTTGTATGTGTATAATGTGTTCTCTAATGTAAAGGTATTTTTCTCAAGAATAAAAGGGAAAAGTTGAAAAGGTATTGGGAGAAATATAAGGTTCGTGTTTTCATACGCTCCTTCCTCTCTTTCTCTCTTACAATTTTGGTTTGTTTTTTCTGCATTTTTTCTTGAGATGTTTTTCCAGGTAGTTAGAGAGAAAAATACTATTAAACCAAGGTGGAGAATTCATGTTTTAATTTACTTCTCTCTCTCTCTTTCTCTCCTCTCTCTTTTATTTTTATTTTTATTTTTTTTTCCCGGTTTTTGGTTCACATTTTCTTGATTTCTTTGAGTATTGTATTTGTTTGAGTATATTCGATTGTTGCCTCTATTATTGTTTCAGGTTAGTGGTTAATTTATTCCATGTAATTCTTCTCTGCTTTGTTCTTTTTTTATCCGAACTGAAACACATTATATCTCAATTAGTTATTTGTATTGGTTGGTTTCCAGTATTTTGTAATTCTGTTATTTAAGTTTAAGAAAGTGTGAATTTTCTTGGGTATGATTTAGTAGAGGACCATTAATACACTCAATGGTTGTTTCCTCAATCAGGTGTAATCTCAGTTAGTTGTAGCTTGTATTGGTTGAAGATACTAATTGTGGTTTTTTTGTTAAATTGTTTTTGATTCTTTCGATAAGTTTTCAGTTTACTGCTTTCCTTTTTTTATGAGAAATAAAAGAGGGGCAACACTCTTGTTAGGCCGGACTAATGGATTATCCGTTAGGCCAAAATTTCATATCAATATATTATAATGCAAAAATCAATACATTATAATGAAAAACCAATATATCATAATACAAAAATATTACAATACAAAAATCAATACATCATAGCATGGGTCAGAGTTTTGTGAAAAATCAATACTTTAAAGTACAAAAATTAATATATCACAGTACAAAAATTAATACATTATAGTATCGAGTCAGATAGCCTAACGGGTTAGTCTGGCCTAATATAAGTGTTTGCAATAAAGGAAAAATATAGTTGTGTCTTTGAGTTATAATTTATTAAAATCTTGCTTGATGACGTGCAAATTAAGATCTTTTTATGATTTGAAAGGTTGGTAAAAAACTCCCCTCTTCTCTCACACTATTTTGATATTGATGTACTAAAGTGTCGGATGAATATATGTTTCATTTTAATTTTTCCTCCTGTCTTGGTTGTTAATGGATTTGTTTTGATATTTCATTGCTTGGATTTTAATGTGGTTTAGAGTTCCAATTATGAAAAGAGACTTAAACCTTGATTTTAGAAGTATTGTGGAAGGGAGTCCAAAAAACGGTCATTTTACGGTCAAACCTCATTTTGAGCCCTATAACTTGTGATTTTGAGTATGTTCTTTCAGGTTTCTCTGAAGGCTTGAATTATGTAGATTGGAATCTTGTAGAACAAGTTATGCCTAAATTAATGAACACTACCATGAACTAAAGTTGTGTGCTTGAGCTTTTGTATTTCGGATTCTTAAATGTGTGTTTTTGTTTATGGCTTCTCCAAATGATTTGTAGCATTGCCACTTAGCTTTCAAGTGGTGTAAGATTTGTGTCATTACGATTTTACGATTGGGAGTTATGTTCGAAATACGATAGTGGACTTTTAAGTTCTAAGTTTCTGCCTGAAGCAAAATTCATTCTTATGATGAACAGTATGTGATATTTTACAGTTATATCCACTAATAAAATCTTATAGTGATCTACATTAATGATGTGAAAGAAAACTAATTAATAAACAAACTATGAAAATGTGTGTTCAAGAAATGCATATTATTATGGATACAAAATATAATAATTATAATAATATTTAGTCTACTAACAGAAACCAAAGATCTTATCTCTTGTATTCTCTTATTCTCCTTGAGTATATTTTCATTATTTTCTTTAGTTCTTAAGATTTCTATTTTTTATATTATTATATCTTTAGTATTTTAATACTAATTTCATTGTATTAATTACCATTCTTATTACTTGTTTGGCATTTTCAGTTATATGGGTTGATGCGGTTGTTTGTAACTCAAAAACTTTAATTTAGTATATGGGTTGATGCGGTCGTGCTTATTTTTCTCATCAAACTGCACAATTTAAAGTTTAACTTTTATTTGTTTTTTTATAATTATTTAGAGATTATCTGTATTTTTCCCTTGTGAAAGATTTTTTATAGTTTCATTCTGATATCTTTATATCTTTTGCTCTAACTTGATGTGTAATTTTGGTTTTAGAGATAAGTTTTTAATCGAAGCAATTTAGTCAAATTTATCAGAATAATATTAGGTTGTTGATCTCTCTCTTTTTTTTTTTTTTTTTTTTTTTTGGGTAATGATCTCAAGGCTATTTTCTTTTATTTATGTCCCTATTTAGTATATTTTATTTGGTATATTTACATTTCATTTATAATATATTTCGTCCACTGGCGAGTTTATTATTTTGGACAGTTGATTAACTATGGGATGTAGATTATGTGCGAAAGTAAGATCTATATATCTTACTTTAAAATGTATTTGTCTTTAATCATGTCAGAATTGTCTTCATTGATGCAATCAGATTCTTGCCATATGAATTGCTAAATCTATTGTTCTATTATGTTTCATGAGAGTGAGAGTTTTTTGACGTTTGATCATTTGAGTTCTATTTTCAAGTGCTTTTTTGAATGGCTGGAAAAAGGAAATATAGTCTTTAAATTACTCACATTGATGTGGATCTTATTCAGGAAAAGACTAACAAATACCATCAAAAACATTGAATAGGCGCAGGACCTCTTTTTTTTTTTTTTTGGTGTGTGTGTGTGTGAGTAAGTTTCTAATATAATAAAGGAACATTGTAATAAAATTGTAAATGCCATCAATTGTCAATGAGAAAAGAGAAGCTGAAACAGTTAGCAATCAAAGTACTGGTTATATGATTTTAAATGGGATAACGAATTATTTTACCTGACCCAACACCTTCTTCACGCATAGATTCATATGATTAATTCAATGGCACTATTCAATATCTTTCAAAGTCTTAACGATTTATTTTCAATAGCAATCATCTGTGGTATTGATAATTTTCATTCTTTTAAAGTAACTTTATTTGCATATAATTTCATTCTTTCAAGTTAACTTTACTTGTGTTCTTTCGTCTCCATTTAACATTCATCATTTTCTTTTAGTTTTTAGTTTTGAGAGTGGAGAACATTTTATTGGTGAATATTGCAAAAGTTGATCACATGAGTGAGTTATACTTTTTAGAGCATTTTTACAGCAGTGGCTCATACATCACAAATCTGTTTGAATTTCATGTGCATTCCACATATTCTGGTCTTATAAGTTTGGTTTATTTTTATTTCAACATAAAGATGTTGATTAATGTCATTTATCTTTAACGTGGGGTAAGTATTTGGTATGAAGAGAGAGTTATGGTGACTCCTAAGGTAAAGTAAATTATGAGAAAGGTGACTGACTATGTTGGTGTGGATTGAAACTTCGATTTCTATGTCAAAATGTGACTTTATCTGTGGTTTTGCTTCACAAACTAGAGAATTTGTTGCATGAGCATAATTTTACACTTAATTTATTAAACAATGTAAAAGCACCAACATGTTTTCTTTAGAGCATAGATCTTATTATTATTCTTTTATTAGAAAATATACAACGTCAGTAAGATATTACACTTTTTCTTTTAATTCTAATGTATTGTGTTATTGCTGGACACTATATCATGAGGGGAAGATCAATTACTGGGACTTTACTGCTTCTGAATTGAGGAGGACTGTTGACATTCGATTCCCTCTCCACTTGAGCAACCATTCGAGAATATAGACAATTTTTGTAGTTATCTAGCTATGTAATCCAATTATCCCTCGCTGGATTTCTTATCGGAATCAGAGAGTGGGTATATCCGGCCAAAAACAATGCGACGACAAGAAATAGAACCGTCAAGACAAGGAGCTGGAGTTGCGGTTCACTCATAAAGTGTCGTCTTAGTGAATGACCGTGTTGTACGTGCGAGTGGCGGTGCTAAGAGGGCTCCTTCTCTTGAGAGTGTCAGAAAAATATGTCTGTCTTTCTTTTCTAGTTCCTAAGTTGTGACCAATATAAACTTTATCATGACAAACTTCTGGATTGGGCATGATTATTTTATGAAACATGACTTGTGTGTTGTTGAGTTATGTTATCAACCAATTTCTCAAAACTTTTGGGTAAAGTGTGAAATTGTTGTATATCATTGAATTATAATAAAAGTATGAATAAGATGTTTAATATAGGCAAAAATCCAAACGTGACGTCACAAGGATATTCTAGCATGTGACGGAGCCCAAACCCGCCCCAATTTCGATATCATTTTCAGAACTCTCCTCTTTTCTTGTCGTCAAGAAAAAACAAATAAATTGATAAAAATAAAGAAAAGGAACAGATTTTTTGTTGTGATGAACATGAAATGGATATTCTGTAATGCATTGTCTCTGAAATTTGTTGTGTTGATTATATGTAACCTAACTGCAACCACGGTACTCTGTGTGATGATTTTATTATTTTAAATGAATAGTAACACTTTTCCTGTAAAAAAATGTCACATTTGCACCAAATTATGTCACTTTGTCCAAAAAAGTGTCACTTTTGATTTTTTGCAGAGAAATAGTTGCTATACAAATTATGGTAGTCACGTTATAATACTGTCACTTCTTAAAATATTACTATCACTTTATAAATAAAAAGTGTCACTTTCTAATAGTTTATAGTAATTGTTATAATTTTTTTTTCCTATAAAAAACTGTCACATTTTGCACCAGAATATGTCACTTTTGTCCAAAAAAACTGTCACTTTTAACTTTTTGCAGAAAAAGAGTTGCTACTCAAATTATAGTAGTCAAGTTATAATATTGTCACTTCATAAGATATTATTGTCACTTTATAAATAAAAAGTGTCACTTTCTAATAGTTGATAGTAATCGTTATTTTTTGTTGTTTTTCTTTCCTGTAAAAAACTGTCACATTTGCACCAAAATATGTCACTTTTGTCCAAAAAACTTTCACTTTTGATTTTTTTGCAGAAAAAGAGTTGCTACACAAATTATAGTAGTCAAGTTATAATACTGTCACTTCTTAAAATATTACTGTCACTTTATAAATAAAAAGTGTCACTTTCTAATAGTTGATAGTAATCTTTTTTTTTTCCCTTTAAAAAAAATGTCACATTTTCACAAATTCGAAAAATAAACTCCACACACTGTCTACTACAATACAAAAAAAGATGCGCAAAAAGAAGCTTTCACTCCTAGCATGGATCATCTTCACATTGGCCGCCACCACCACCCCCGACACATTCAACATCCTAAAACCCCCAATCATCACAAAACCTAACTGTCCCAGCAAATGCGGTGACCTCATTGTCCCCTACCCCTTCGGCATCGGCATCGAGAAATGGTTCGAGCTCAACTGCAGCGCCGCCTCCCACCCTCCCCACGCCTTCATCAGCGACGGCAACATCCAGGTGTACGAGATCTCCGACAACCATATTCGCGCCTCAACGTCATAGTTCACACAGTGATCAAATATTCGCATTATGGACTCTTTACATTGTTTTGAAGTAGACCAAGAATGTCGTGCTGCAAAATCACAATTCAGTTCCCGATTGTGTCAAGTTAAAGAAAGTCTTCAACGTGATAAATAGTATAGGAAATGTAATAGTTGGAGGACCAAATGATGGTATCGTTCAAATTGAAATCTAAGTTATCTATTATTGAAAGATGATGGTGACCATGTTCTGTCAATTGTGGCGATCACATATCCACAATTTGGAAAAACTACTGAATGTTTCACTTATTTGGAGAGTCGGGCTATTCTTTCCCCAACACTTGATGTCGTCGATTTGAATAATAAATATATGATGTCATAAAATTATGGAGAATGTGAAGTATATCTTAGCTCTGATAATGCATGCAAATCTGACTCAAACATTGACATACTGTAGGACGGCCACTCACTAGAGTTTCTAAATACCATTAAATGTTATGGATTGCCTCTATGAGCTAAAACTAAAAATTAGAATTCCACTCATGTTGTTGAGAAATATCGATCATTACCTTGTGTTGTGTAATGTTAGTTGTTAACTTGACGGTCATATTGTATAGGCTAATATTTCTCAAGGAAGCAATGCAGGTGAATTGTTGTTAATCCCTAGAATGACTGTCACACCATCCAATTCGAGGTTCCCTTTCAAGTTCCAACGATGACAATTTTCTCTGATCGTGTCATATGCTATGATGATCAACAAAATTCAAGGACAATATATCTCTCACGTTGGAATTTTGCTGAAGAAGCCTGCTTTCAGCCATGGTCAGTTATACGTTGTTATATCAAGGGTGACCAATCGTTTGGGTTTACAAATATTGATCGACGATGATGAGAATAAATATAGTAAAAAAACTACAAATGTTGTGTATAAGGAGATTTATCATAATTTGTAAAGTATATTTCGTCTAATAACAATCCTTTTATGAATTATGTTATATCATTTTGAATACTATTCGATTTTTAAATGATAGTTAGATAATTTATATATAGGGAGCAGTTATGGTAAAACCATCTCTGGTGTGAGAACCAGTGATCGTTCTTACCAAAATACACACACATACACAGAGATATACATAACTTAAGTATACATATATACAATTATTTATTTAAATATTTTAATACATTTTAAACAATTATTTTTATTTTAAATAAAATAAAATAAAAAAATTATCGTGCAGCTCACGGGTACAATACTAGTAAATAGGTTAAAACATAAATTCATTTTAATTTAACCGATGCCTATAACTTTTTTTTTTATTACAAAAAAGATCTCGAGCGATATTAGGCATCGGTTATTTACTACAACCGATGCCTATACCCTTGTTCCAAAGGCGTTTTTTGTAGTATTGTATGAAGATTACTGGATGTATAGTCTCAATATCATTTGTTATGATCTTTGAAGGATTACTTGATGTGATAATTTTAAAAATGTAATCTTATTTGTTCTTATAAGTTGAAAAGTAAATAAAATAAATTTATTTGAAAATTATAGATATCCATAAAATAAAAAACTTATATACAAGTATCATATTTGAATATTATAAATATTCATTATATATGTAAATATATTATTTTTATAAAATTATAAATTTATATCAACTCATGTATTAAATTTTAGAAATCCTAATAAACAGAGTTGGGAAATAAAAAATAAACAAAAGCAGAAAAGCGAACAATAAAATGGTAATTAAATTGACGGCTAAAAAAGGGTTTATTAAATAAATAATATGTTTTTTATTCAAAATTGAAAAAATAATACTAAAAAATAAAACATTGAAAAAGTAGGGCGGGACGCCACTGGGAAAGGCGTCCCGCTCACATTCTGAAGGTAGGAATAAAAATCGTTCGAAAATGTGAGCGGGACGCCTTTCCCAGTGGCGTCCCGGCCCTACAGTACATTCTAGAAGGTATAAATAAATAACATTTCTAGAATGTGCGGATGAAATGAAAAAAAAATTAATTGACATTTTCACAAAATTAATAATTTCCTCATTTATAAAAATAAAAATAATTTATTAAATAATTAACAACTAAATAAGAAACGAATAAACTCGAATTTTTACTTAATTAATGTTTCTCAAAAAATAAATAAATTAAGACTTTTTTTTCACATAATTAATAATTTCATATAAATTTTATTTTTTACATAATTAAGAATTTTACACAAAATAAATCAATTTATATAAAATAAATCAATTGACATATTGAAAAGTTTAATTTTTCACATAATTAATAATTTATATGTTTGTGATTTATTTTGTGTAAAACTTTTAATTATGTGAAAATAAGATTTATATAAAATTATTAATTATGTGAAAAAAAGTCTTAATTTATTTATTTTGTGAGAAATCATTAATTAAGTGAAAATTCGAATTTATTCGTTTCTTTTTTAGTTGTTAATTATTTAATAAAATTGATTTTATTTTTATTTTTAAATGAGAAATTATTAATTTAGTGAAAATGTCAATTAATTTTTTTTCATTTCAGCCTCATATTCTAGAACGGTTATTTATATATACCTTCTAGAATGTACTGTAGGGCCTTCCCGCTCACATTCTAGAACGGTTTTCTTTCCTACCTTCTAGAATGTGTCTCTCCCAGTGGCGTCCCGCCTTACTTTTTCAATGTTTTTTTTTAGTATTATTTTATCAATTTTGAATAAAAAATATTTTATTTATTTAATAAACCCGCTAAAAAACGAGAAGACAAAAAAGTTATGCTCGAAATATATCAGTATACGTGTTCTTTTGTATTTGTTGGTAAATAAATTTATTGTTTTTATTATTAAATAGATCTCAACAAACTTTTGGGCCCATCAACCGACACCACTTTCTAAGCACTAAGTTAACAACAATCCGGATGTCAATAGTTAAATATAGGGAAAATGTCAATAGTTACCTGCCTTTTAAAAATATTTCCCATTTTACGTCTAGTTAGGTTTATTTCCACTCAAAACGGCTTTATCATTATTTTACGTAGTTAGTTTCTTATTTTTCTAATAAAACAAAATTGTGGTCTTTTTGTATTACATCTTTTTAACTAGCATTTTTACCTGTAGTTATATAGCCTTCTAATTAGGCTGTGATATCGTTTCTCTCTCCATATCCTCCGGATCACTCTAATAGATTTTTCAAAATTCTTTTTCTTTCTTTCTCTTTCCTCAAGTCTCTCTCCCCTCTATTTTTTTCATTAAAATTTGAAAATCTAAATGTGCATCCATGCCTGTTTCGCAATATATGGGCTAATTTGTAGTATATCTTATGTAAAGCTTACGTATAATGTAATTTAATTTGTAGTATATTTTATGATACATAAACATATGCGATTGTGGCGTAACTTAAATTCAATATTTATTTTTTAATTGTTAAATTTTGAWAATTAAATGTGCATCATTTTGTTACGAAATAATATATGTTGATTTATAGTATATTTTACGTATACTCGTTGTATGTAAGTTGATTTGTAGTATATTTTTATATTACCCAACATGAGGTTGAACTTAAATTAAATAAGTTTTTTAAAAAGAAAATTAATCCCACGCAATTTTCATATTCCAACTACTTGTTAGTTGGTGACTTATTTGATTTTGTTTTTTTTAATTATTTTATAATCTTTGACACCTTTAATCGTTGTTTTATAGATTGTGTTCATAATCTATTATATTGTGGGACTAATCAAATTCAAATTAGCCACAAATCAAAGTAAGGCTTTTGTTGTTGAATCTTCTGGTATAATTATCGTTTTTTTCCTCACTTTTGGTAAGAGAGGTTTCATTAGATATTTAACTGGAGTGGACGGAGATATAGCTAGAAAGAATCAATTAGTTTATATTTTTTTTCTCACTTTTGGTAAGAGAGATTTCATTAGATATTTAATTGGAGTGGACGAAGATATAGACAGAAATAATCAATTAGTTTATAAATTAYGTTCTCAATTCTAAACTCACGTATTATTAGATATTTTCAGTTGGTTTCGTATTTTTCGGATTTTTTAACTATACTTGTAAAAAGGGAATTTATTCCACAAAAGGACGTCTACGCGACTTTTCCCCTTAAATATATTTAGGTTTTCCTTGTCCTTGTTTCTTCGGAAAGGATATATTCTCATAGCCGACGTTAATTAATTAACAAGTTTCGGTTCGGGTTTCATACGCAGTGGATAGGATATTTGGTAATTTTCTTATCTTATAATAATGATGATGCCTAATCAGCGCAAGAGGAAAACAGAAATAAACGTTGGTAGTTTTGGGATATATGTGAAACTGGTGAGATCAGGGAAGAAGAGGAGTCTGATTGCGTTGAGCCGATTGCAAGAGAAAAGCTGTCATTGATTGAAGACAGGGTTCAGTTCTTGAGACCCGGAGATGAGCAGATAGATATAGTGAGAAGATGTAAAAACATAGGCGCTCAAATGCGGAGCCACTTGATGTGTCTTGGTCTTGACTGGGATGCTCAATCAAACACCTATGGGGAAACAAGAAAGCATGATGGTACGAAGCCCCCTGCTATTCCTCAACAATTGTCTTCGCTAGTTAGATGCGCAATTCATGATTCGCATATGCTAATTATGAAAAGACTGAATAATCTTAGTAATGGCCTCGCTCAGGAGATACTCCCGCCAATGTGTCCAGATGTGTGTGTGGTCAACTTTTACACTAGTACTGGCCGACTTGGTATGCACCAGGATGATGCCGAAACCCATGAGAGTCGATGTAGACAATTGCCTGTTGTGTCGGTATCTTTGGGTGACTCTGCTCAATTCTTGTACGCCACTCGTAAAAATGCTAACAAGGCCAACAAAGTTTTGTTGGAATCAGGTGATGTGCTCATTTTTGGTGGCAAATCCAGAGATATATTTCATGGAGTGTCATCCATTATCCCTAATACAGCACCGCCTCTCCTAGTTGAACGTACAAGACTCGGCCAGGTCGTCTTAACCTTACTTTTAGACAAAATTCATTCACATCTCTGTTGTAGTTTGGAGACCAGGGACCTTTCTCTAGTTAATTAATTCAATGCTTTCATTTTCTACTATGTAACAATTGATTTGGTTCAATTTATTTCCAGCTGCGCCGTGTTGTTATAAATTATTCCAACTGAAATATACCCGGATTTTCCTTCGAATTTTACTTACGAAAATCTAATTTGGTCCCCAAACTATTGAAAATACTACTTTTGAATAATCTTGGGTTAAGTCCAATGAGTTATTCATCATTCTATTGTTTAAAATTTTCGAATTGTCAGTCTCGTGGTCACAGCTTTTTGAAAATTGCAGTTTGGTCTACGATTTTACCAATTCCTACGTTTCTCGCTCTTTTGTCTGTCTAACGGAACTACAAACGCTCTTAAATTTTTATGAGTCCAATTTTACTTCAAGCAGTGGCAAGTGCATGAGTTGGAGCTTGTTCAGGTGGTGGCGGATCAGGTTGCCGCAGCTCTTTCCCATGCCGCAATCTTGGAAGAGTCGATGAGGGCAAGGGACCTTCTAATGGAACAAAACGTTGCCCTCGACTTAGCAAGACGAGAAGCAGAGACGGCTGTTCGTGCCCGTAACGATTTTTGGCCGTCATGAATCATGAAAGGCGAACCCCCATGGATGCGATAATTGCCCTCTCGTCTTTATTACAAGAAACCGATATGATGCCCGAGCAATGTCTGATGGTCGAAACGATCCTCAAGAGCAGCAACCTTTTGGCCACACTTATCAATGACGTGTTGGATCTTTCGAGGCTTGAAGATGGTAGTCTGCAACTCGAGATGGGGACTTTTAGCCTTCATTCACTCTTTAGGGAGGCTCTTAACTTGATAAAGACTATTGCTTCAGTGAAGAGGTTATATGTTACATTGAGCTCGTCTCCGGATTTGCCTGAATATGTTGTTGGTGATGAAAAGCGGTTAATGCAAGTTCTTTTGAACATTGTTGGGAATGCCGTAAAGTTCACAAAAGAGGGCGGTATCTCAATATCGTCCTTTGTTGCAAAAGCGGACTCGCTATCCTCGAGCCCCTGATTTTCCCCCAATACAAAGTGATAATCATTTCTATTTACGCATCGAGGTAAAAGATACTGGCTCAGGAATTAACCCGCAAGAGATTCCGAAGCTATTCATGAAATTTGTGCAGATCCAACCACTTGCTGCCAAAAATTCTGGTGGTAGTGGTCTTGATCTTGCAATTTGTACGAGGTTTGTAAATCTCATGGAAGGGCACATTTGGATCGAAAGTGAAGGTCCCGGCTGAGGTTCTACTTCTATCTTTATTATTACACTCGGAATTGCCGGACGCTCAAACGAGTCCAAGTTTCCGATTGTACACAAAGTCCAAGGAAATCAAGTCAAGCCTAATTTCTCTGGACTCAAAGTCGTCGTGGTGGATGATAAAGGTGTGGGCAGTATGGTGATCAAAGGCCTTCTCGTCCACCTAGGATTCGACGTGTTGGCCGTCGCCTCGGGGGACGAATGCATGCGAGCTGTTACTCAAGACCACAAAGTGGTGTTCCTCGACGTAATCATATCGGGCGTTGATAGTTTCGAAGTCGCCGTGAGAATACACAAAAAATTCTCGAAACATCCTGATCGGCCTATTATCGTCGCCCTAACAGGAAACACCGATAAAATGACGAAAGAGAATTGTCTAAGAGTCGGTATGAAAGGCATCATATTAAAGCCCGTTTCGTTAGATAAAATGAGAATCGTTCTTTCTGATCTCTTAGAGCACGGATATTTGTCCGAATCTCAATAAGTGATTATCTTAAGGGGAAAAATCGCATTAAGTTTGTCGAGTTTGGACAATGCAACCGTGGATGGAAACTAGGGTTGCGACTTAATTAACGGCCCGGATGAAGCTTTGGTTTATAAGTTGTACTTGTGCGTGCAAGAGACTAGAGCCAGCCTATATTTATCTTTTGCTTAACTGTAAAATTCTGTGCATACACTTTTGCTATAGAGAGATCAACTGATAATTTTTATTTAAAAAAAATAAACATTTTAAGAAACCGACCTTGTCCACATTCATCGATCGTCGATAAACTCCCATTCTAGCCTCCGTTAGCAACATTCCATCCCTTACACAGGTTTAGAAGTTTTCAATATTAGTTTCAATAAACCTATGTAAACAAAGTTTGTTCGGGTATACAAAGGTTAGTTGATCACTTACACAATGAAGTATGTTCGAGGTGATTTCGAAGCTTGAAAATTTGCTCCTTCCTTCTTGATGGTTTTGTACCTTATAAGCAAAGGGTGTCTACAAATTCGTATATATTTGATTTTTTAAAAGGTGAGGATTGAAGATGATGAAAGGGAAAAGAAAATGATGAAACAATTTTCAAGAGAATCTCATTTTCTTCTTTCTTGCTTCGGTTTCGTCTTCTTGAGAATGAGGATGATTTTTGATCTTTGTTTCTTGTTTTGGATAAGTGTAGATGACGATTAAATGAAGGTTTACTTGATTTATTTTGTTGATGGGGTGAAATTCTCTCTCTTCTCTCTATCTCGGCTAATTCACTCACAAGTACAATATTTTCCTCTTGCCTCTTGGTTTGTTAGATGAAAAATGAAAAGAAGGTGCTATGATTCGGCCATTATATGGTAAATCCTAATAGTAGTGTATATAGGATAGTATTTTCTTAATGAGAATTTATTAATTTTTAATCAAATATTTGTTATTTAATGTTCATCATTTTTATTCATTAATATATATTTGAGCTTCATTAATTATAACAAGAAAAATAATACTTTTAATTGAAACATTCATTTGTTTGTTACTAAATATTCATTATATTTTAACATGATGTTCATTATTTGTTTAGACATCGATGCATCTTGCTTCGTGCACTAGGTGTACCTTATAATTTGCCGACATTCACTATCTTTGATCAATGTCTACATTCATTTTGCTAGACCAATTATCAAGCATTACACGTACATTTCCCTCGATCACTCCCTCTTTAGACTATTTTACGAAGATATCGCTAATCAATCCCATTTCTCTCTAACTAATTATTCTACCACTTACTTGCACAAGAGATATCAAGTGAAGTGTAGAACACAAAAACATCCAATCTCTTTATCGCATTTTCAAACAAATCGTAACTTTGAAATCTGGAAATATGTGATGATATGTGTCAGTTATATGTGATGATATATGTCAGTTATATGCGATGATAAACTAAATTACATGGTGCACCTCATAAGGTACACTTGGGTGCATGGTATACTCTCTCTTCTTCAGTGACCCTTGCAACAACTACACAGATATTTTCTTCTTCATCTTTACTTTTTATTCATCATCTTTACTGTAATTTAGATTTTTAGTTCATTTGAAAGAGTAGATATCCGCTAAAATACATGGGGTTTTTTTTCGTTAGTTTTTTTCTCATTGCTGCTTTTCATTTGACTTATTTATACTTGCTTAGGTTGAGTGAGTTTGTTTGTTCGTTAGTGAAGTTAAATATTTCTGAATGTGATAAAATTGAAAAATTAGTCCCTAAATTTATGATACAAACTATATAGAAAGACATTGTAAAGGTGCATTTGCTGTTTTGTTTACCTTAGTCAGAAAGAGGCTCTCTAGTTAAAATAATTTTATTTCAAGAAATAAATAAAAATTATTTCCTGGCACACATATTTCAATTCCATGGGTTCTACAAAGGTTAATCTGTAGATTTCGGCATGCCATTATCGAACTACATTTGAGTTTGATTGATAACTTCTGAAACTTTTTTTTTAACTTTAGTTACAATATTTATTTGGTATTAGGTGCATGCATTTACAATTTCATCTAGGAAAAACATAAATGAAGTAAGCAAATAGCCAGGTTTTTATCAATGACCGAATTGTTTTCTGCTGTTCTATTTCGTGTGGTTGTTTTCTTCCAGTTATTGGGCGGTTTTATATTGTATTCCTACTATGTTTAGGGAATCCTTAGCTTTTTGGCCAAGTATTTTTCTTGGTTCCCAACATGTTTTAGGTTTTATAGCTTTTCAGACATGGGTGGCATATTATACTCACAGAATCCTGTGTGAGATTGTCATACTGTGAGACGATGCTACTTTTTGATCGATATGTCATGTTTATCTAAAGGTAATTTCATTGTGTATTTTAAAAAAATTGTTAAAGGTTGCAGACGCTCGTCGGATGATATGCTAGGAACTAGTAACCATGGAGGGATTAATTAGGACTGTACAAATAAAAATATTAGTATCATTAAATAATAATGAATTTACTGAATTGGTGTTCTATTGTTAAATATAAAGAATTGAATATTTGTAGTTATAATCTTTTTCTTTCTTTTCAAGTGTCACCAACAAAAAGGAAATGCGTCTGATGCAAGCGGGTTCTTTGTTATGAGGCATATGTTGGTGATCATCAAGTTAGACATTGGTAACTCATTCGAAAAGTTAATTATGAAGTCATTTGTATTATCATTATTAATAGCATTTCTATATTTATAAGTAAAAATTGTTATTATTGTTAATAGTATTTTGAATATTTATTCGTAAGATTTGTTACCATAGTATTTTCACTATTTTGTGTTGTGTGTTGGGTGATCGATCACATCAATGTCAACTTGGAAGATTGATCCAATTAATTTAGGACTCTTAACTCGGTTTTTTTAAGTCTTATTGTGCGTTTTGACTGCAGGCACTCAATATGGAAGAGCCTTATTCGAAAGATGACATTGATTATGTGCGTAGACATTAGGACGAGTGTTTTCCAGAGGTTACTTCTTGATGTTTCTATAAGTCATTTCTTGATAGTGAACTATCTATTATTAGAATTTTAGCAATATAGGTGCTAAAAACTTTTGATGTACTTTTGATGGTGAATTGTGATGGTTGATAACTTATGGTACATTTAGTGATTGTTGTAATTTTGACGACTTGTGGTGTACTTTTGATGGTGAAATGTGATAGTTGATGACTTATGTTACATTTGATGATTGGTGTAATTAAGGTGACTTGTGGTTGGTGAATGTATTAATGATTTTGTTGGTTAATTTTGATTTATTGTTTATGTATTGATTTTGGAGCTATAACATTCAGGTCAAACCAGTTCAAAAAATAGATTCGTAAAACTGTTCTGAATAAGCAATTTTCTAGAAGGTATTTTCTAAAAAAACGTTCTGAAAACATATTTTCCATAAGGTATAATTTTGAAATCCGTTCTTTAAAAATAACTTTCTAGAAGGTAAATAGTAACATCCATTCTAGAAGGTTTTATTCCAAAACGTGTGTTTTGTACTCATTCTAGAATAATATCTTTCTAGAAAGTATATTACAAAATTCTGTTCTAGAAACAATCTTTCTAGAACAGATATTACGAAACTCCGTTCTAGATAATATCTTTAGAACGTATATTATGAATACATATTCTAGAAAAATGACTTTCTAGAAAGTAAATTCTATATACCCATTCTAGAATAAAGATTTTCCATAATGTATAATCTACATACCCATTCTAGAAACAAAGATATCTAGAACAGATATTCTGAATACCTATTCTAAAATAATAACTTTCCAGAACATATATTTTGATTACCCGTTCTAATAAATTATCTTTCTAGAACATATATTTTAATATCCATTCTAAAATAATGACTTTCTAGAAAGTTTATATTAATTACCCGTTCTAGAACAGATTCCTTTAAACCTTTCTTGAACATAAAACATTCTACAACGGTATATCTAATAACTCTTCTAGAAAGTAGGGTTCGATATTTCACAGACCCAAAATATGAACTTTTAGAATGGGTATAAAAAAATTCTAAAATGGGTAACTAAACGTTCTTGAAAGTCATACTTTTTGGAAGGATTGTATCTAGAATGCAGTGATATCGGTTCTAAAATATCTTTTTTATCCGTTCTAGAATGCCTGTGCTGCACTAGTGAAATAAGAATAACCAATTCACCGATAACCCAAGCCCAAAATTATGAATGACCCAACTCACTTTCGCACGCCTCGAAAGACCTGTTGCTTCAAATTCTAAGCAGAAAAAACTACATAACCATCTTCGGCCCGAATCAGCACTAACCACCAAGAGCCCCAGCCTATAAATTGAATCACCGATAAACTCCTTAGATTTTACCGTGAAGCCATTTTTGGTATTTCAAAACCATAAGAATTTCATCCCGTTGATGCACTTTCCGGTGGATATTAAAACAGGAAAGACTTAAGCTCGATCATACAGAATCAAGACCCTCTGCCCGAACTTCAACAGTCGTAGTCTTGTCATTGCTTGATCGTTGTCGCTACGTCATCGGTGTGTGATTTGTGAGCCAACAAATAAGGGTTCAAAGGGAAAGGAACTAGCAGTTAAAAGCCCAAGTTTAATTTGGGTATATGTGAGAAATTTATTTAGGCATTTTGAGTTTTGGTTCTTGATGAGGGATAGAGGAATATTTCTTTGTGTAGCTTGGAATTACAGAGACTAGGGGTGAGCATCCAGTCCACACGGACGAAAATCAAATCGAACCAAAAAAATCAAAATCAAAATTAGAACTGATAGCATGTGCAGACCCAAAATCAAAATTAGAATAAAAAATTGAACCGAAACAAAAAAATCAAAATAAAAAAAATCGAATATCAACACACAAAGCATGTGCGCACTTGAGTTCATCTATTTAGAACCGATTGCATGTACATACCCTTTTTTGCAAATCAACCACGAAACTTAATTACCCAACTAACACTTGATATATTCTATCATTTCCTTTTTCTCCTAGTTCTTCCCACAAATCAACACAAATAAAATAATATACCAGTATAATACAAATCACAAAAACCAAAAATACTACTCCCCATCATCCGCAATGGCTTCTTTTAATTATCGTATAGCATGGCTTGACCCCTTTTTGTCACAGTCGTGAAATTGGATTTTACTTCATCACCGTTGACTATGTTCCACTTTGGTTGCAATGCCCTAAACACTCTTATAGCATTGTCACTTGTAATTTCCTAAAACATCTTAGGGTTACATTAACTTACCCAATCGTGTCAGATGTCATTAATAAGAATCAGTTATGTGGAAATGACCTCGAGCCCATTGACTAACTCCCAGGCCCTCAAGGTATCTTACAATTCTATGATCTATACTTTTTAACTCATTTGTGTGTCTATTAAAATCATTGGTATTGTACGCCATCATAGCTTGGCAATGAACATTTGACGCACTAATTTTGTGTTTTTCTTGAAGTGATGATACATGCAAAAACATTGCGTCACCTATGGATAAGCCTGCAATGACTTGTAATCTGATTAGATCGACCATAATTGATGTTCTGAGAAACTCACCAGTCAACAAACACACACACACACACACACACACACACACACATATATATATATATACATATATATATATATATGTGTGTGTGTGTGTGTGTGTGTGTGTGTGTATAATATGCGTAGGCGTGTGTATGTTAAATTAGCTAACAAGTTAATATATTAATATCATGTTAGTAGCCTACCAAAGTAAACTACTAACTAAAATAATAAGTACATTCAAACATAACTCCGACATCAAGAAATAAATACACCTTCATACATAACGAGAAATAAACTTCAAGATCTTCTAAAGAATTTTCTTCATTCAAATTTATTAAATTAAAACAAAACCAAACAAATTAGTTATTTTCATGTTCTGAACATACAATAAAACAACCTTTGTAACTGCCTTCACCAAAATCTCGTTCCTATCCAAGACAACACACATCCCCTATAAGATGCTTTTAAGAATGTTCCATCAATCCCTATGACCAGCCTGCAATGGTGCCAACCTTTTGCGGAAGCATAAATTAACATGAACAGGAAATTAAATTTCATATCACCGGATATATGCACTTTTACAAATTTATAGGATTTCTTCGGTCACCAAATTGAGATATCAAGAAATCATTTGGCATCACTAATTCGGTTTACCTAATAGACTACCTTTCTTTTCAATCTCCATGCCTTCTTGTAGTTTAGATGAGCCATGTTCTCATCATTTAAGCACACGACGTTGTAATTTTTTTGACACAAATTCAGTATCTGAAATTTAATCTTTCCCTTATCACCTAGAATTTAAGAGTTCTCTTCAATACATATTCATTTTCAAACAATTTCCTTACATGAACTCCACCATGTTCAAAAAATAAAGGATAACAGTTTAGAACCCCTTAGAAAAGTTAAAAATCATCCATTATGATTCAAAAATAAAACAAATTAAAGCACGTAAACATTGAAAAAAGATATTTCATAGCTGACTCATCAATTTTCTGTCTAATATTTATCATGAAGTCCAAAACTCAAAGAAAAATAAATGTAACAACATGAAGGAAGAAATGTATTTCATCCAGTCTAAATTTAAACATTTTCATCGCCAATGTAGAAGAAAAAAACTAAATATTGATGAGTATATTATTAGAAACGAAATAGCTATTGAAATAAAAAAAAATAAAAACAAAAAGGATAGACCTAGAATTATAAAATTCTACGGTCTTCCTTTGGTTGCTTGTTTGAATCGAAACACGTAAACCTCACGCCTCATCACCAATTATTATGTTGGGCAATGTTTTCATGTTTTTAGAATGAGGCATGAGGTTTACGTTCTTCGATTCAACCGTTTTTTGAATGAAAAATCACCTTAAAGTTGTAAAGAGCAGTACCCGCATACTTTGGGTTGTTAATAACAACAAAAAAAACATTAGGTTGCAAACCATAAAAATGCTACAAGTACAGGTGGCAAATAGTTTTTTTCCCAATCTTTTATATTCCGTTGGTGTCTGGTTTTTCAACTTCTTGGTAACAGTCGATTTTGTCTTCTATTCCTTTTGGACTTTTTTCTGAAAATTCTTCTTCTTCATATCCATCAATACATTAACACTAATATACTGATTTGACTGATTCAGAATATATTTTGGTTTAATGTCTTCAAATATATTATACACTTATTTTGCTAGTATATAAGATATTTAAATACCATACTTTTTAACTAGTATGGTAACTGTTAGAGTTAATTATGTATTAAGATAAATCCAATATCCAGTCAGCCTTGAACTTTGTCTTCTTCTATTTTTGGACGCATAAAAGGGCCTATTCAAGGTGCCATGCAGGGTGGCTGTACTGCCTTGATCTGGACCACTCTTTGGTGTATAGCTGCCATGGAGATCAATGGCTCTCCTTAAGAGACCGTTGTGCTGATCCTTAGATACTTCTAGGTCTTATCTAGGGTTTAGCTTTATATAGCAGCTTTCATGTATTCAGTATATTCAAGCTTTTGTAATCTGAAAAGAATCTGCTTCATTTCCATTTATATCATGGATTGTGTGCAGCTTTTAGTAGCTTTAACCTTTTTCCCAACATGGTATCAGAACAGGACTTGGGCCTGACTCTGATAAACCTTTTTTCCTCTCTTGTCTCTTGTCACATCAGCCTCTTAAATGGCCGAACCGGAAGGAGCTCCAACCACTCCACAAATTCCTACAGCTGCTTTCTCTCAAAATACCCTAATCCAGCCTCAACACCAACTCATCTCTCTGAAACTGAATGAAGATAACTATCTGGTTTGGAAGCAACAAATTCTTGCTGCAGAAATGGGCTTAGGCCTTTAAACTTACTTGTTTGGAACAGCTGAGATCCCCTCAAAGGTTGTCCAGAATCAGGAGGGACTCATTGTTCTTAATCCCAGCTTTCAAGCTTATCGGAGTCAGGATCAACTCTTGGCTTGATGGCTGTTGTCTTCCCTGTCTGAAGGTGTTCTCATCCTTATGGTTGGTCTGACCTCAAACCACGAAATGTGGAAAGCTTTGGAAGCCAACTTTGCTGCACAATCAGGAGCTAAAATAATGCAATAAAAGATTCAACTGCAGACCATGAGAAAATGCAACTTGTCAATGAGAGAGTATCTAAACAAGGTAAAGGTGTGTTGTGATAATCTGGCTGCTTCAGAGTATAAAATTCAAGATTTTGATCAACTGCTCCATGCCCTAACTGGATTGGGCAGTGAGTATGACCCTGTGGTTGTCACAATATCCTCCAGTCCTAAAAAGTGGAGTTTTAAGGATACTAGTGGACTGTTGCTGAACTTTGAGTCCAGATTGGAAGCTGCAAATCCTCAATTTGATGAATTAATACACATAACTGCAAATGTAGTTGTACATGGACAATCAAGGAAAGATAATAGCAGCTGGAACAATACTATCAACCAAAACAGCAATACCAGAGGAAGAGGCTCATTCTCAAACAGAGACAATGGAAGAAGAGGAAACTCAAGAGGAAGAGGTGGAAGAGCCTACAACAATAGCAAAATGGCCTGTCAAATATGTGGTTATACAAATCACACTGCTTCAAAGTACTACAGAATGGATCCCAGTTTTTCTCCTCAGACCTCACAGAATTTTAGCTCCTCCAGCAGTCAAAATTTCAACAGAGGACCTTTTCCAAGTCATAAAAGCAGTCAACCTTGGACTAATACTCCCGCCATGACAGCAATGATGGCCACTCAAGACAATGCTTCAGATTTCAGCTGGATTCCTGATTCAGGAGCATCAAATCATGTAACACCAGATTTTGCCAACCTCAATGTATCCTCTGAGTATCAAGGAGCCAACCAACTTCACTTGGGTAATGGTGCAGGTTTGTTCATCTCTAATATTGGCAACTCTATTGTTAAGTCCACTCATTCAACCTCTAATCATCTTTTCCAACTTAAAAATCTCCTACATGTCCCTAGTATCACCAGAAATTTTTTAAGTGTATCCCAATTTGCTAAGGATAATAAGGTGTTCTTTGAGTTTCACTCTAATATTTATTTTGTTAAGGATAAAGCCACGGTGTCTACTCTTCTACAAGGGAATCTTAGTGATGGGCTGTATAGGTTTGACCTGTGTCAGGTGCAATCCTCCAAAAGTCAACAATCCACTCAACCACCTCTCAAGAATAATGGAGTTCAATCTCCTTGTTGCTTTTCTATGTCCAAGAAGAAAGTAGAGCGAGATGTTTGGCATTATAGGTTGGGTCATGCTGCCAATGATGTTGTAATAAAAGTCACCAAAGACTGTAATATTTCCTTTTCCAATAAAGAATTTGCTGATGTACCTTGTAATGCTTATTTGCAATCCAAGTCACACAAATTGCCCGTTCAAGAATCCACTACTGTGTTTGCTTAACCTTTTGATCTTATTCATACTGATCTGTGGGGACCAAGCCCTTTAAAATCTACCAATGGGAGCTTATACTATGTGGTGTTCATTGATCCTTCACCAGATCCAAGTATAACAGGATAATTGGATTTTCTGATGCTGATTGGGCCACTGACATTGATGACAGGAGGTCAGTTACAGGCTTCTGTGTGTATCTTGGATCAAACCTGGTGTCTTGGTGCTCAAAGAAGCAGGCCTATGTCTCAAGATCAAGCACAGAGGCTGAGTATAGAAGTTTGTCTCACTGTGCTTCTGCGTCTCCTAACTGAAATTTACATTCCAATCAAACACATCCCTATCATATGACTGACAATATTGGAGCTAAATCCCTTTCTGCAAATCCAGTGTTTCACTCAAGAATCAAGCATGTGGAGTTGGATGTTCGCTTTGTTAGGGAGAAAGCATGACAAGGGATACTTACTGTTCAACATGTGCCCTCCATTGATCAGGTGGCTGATGTGATTACAAAGCCTCTACCTAAACAATCCTTCACCCGGTTCAGGAACAAGCTCAACACAATTCCTTCACCTGCTTTGGATTGAGGGGTGTGTGTTAGAGTTAATTATGTATTAAGATAAATCCAATATCCAGTCAGCCTTGAGCTTTGTCTTCTTCTGTTTTTAGACGCATACAAGGGCCCATGCAAGGTGCCATGCAGGTTGGCTGTACTGCCTTGATCTGGACCACTCTTTGGTGTATAGCTGGCATGGAGATCAATGGCTCTCCTTAAGAGACCGTGTGCTGATCCTTAGCTGCTTCTAAGTCTTATCTAGAGTTTAGTTTTATATAGCAGCTTTCATGTATTCAGTATATTCAAGCTTTTGTAATCTGAAAGTAATCTACTTCATTTCCTTTTATATCATGGCTTGTGTGCATCTTTCACTAGCTTTAACCTTTTTACCAACAGTAACAAATGGAATAAGGGCTCTAAAATTAGGTAATAATGATTGTCCCAAAGATAACTAGAGAAAAAGAAATGAATTTTGGTAGGTGAGAGTTTTTTTTTGTTTTTTTTTTTGCTTTTAATTTTGGGTTAGTAACATTATTGTTGGAAGAAATCTTATTATGATATTACCTGTGTGAGTGGTGATAAAATGTTATGGGTTTTGGCAAATGATTTCGGAAATGGTAGGATTGAGAATGTACAGGTGTTGAACCAGCCTTTAATACCTTTAACATGCGACTTTGGTAATTAAAAAGTCTTCGGATCAATATCAGTTCTTCCCAATCTTATTATTCAGAAATAATCCAACTCATTTTCAACCTTTAATTAATTTTTCTTCAATTTTTAATATTCAAACAACGAGGATACTTAGGATATGGAGCATTTCACTAGTCACATTCAAGTCAAGTTATCTTACTGCATTTGGATTAGGAGCATTTCACGAGTCAGACTCAAGTCAAGTTATTTTCCTGTCTACTAACACCTTTTTATTAAAGTTAGCTAAAGTGCGTATTATTTTATTAGGTGTTGATGATTTCTTAAATTAGAAGTAGCGATACCTGGTGACACAGTCCACCTCCATGCAAGTGCACGGGTCATTACAAATAAATGATAGAGTATTTCGTTATAATTAGAATTCATGATGCAAGATTATGATGATATGTGTAGACTGCAGTTAATAGTATTTTGAGAGAATGATTGAAATTTCAAAGAGATAAATGCAGTCAACATGATTTATGATTTACAATTGAGAAAAATTACATGATATGATCAATATTTCAAAATGTATGAAATCACTATTGAGTTAGTTGCATGGTATATTCATTTTTCATGATTTACAAAAATGTCCATGAGCATATCTCATGAATAGTTACTATTCTCGTCCTCAAATTAGTTCTTAAGAATTCATTTTTGAGATGTTACGAGATTATAGCTATTTTATAAAAATTCTGAATAAAATTCTAATAGATTATGATTTTTTAGTTTTACGCCAAAATTTGGTTAGCGTTCTTACATTAACTTATAAGTCAACAATTTATGTTTCATAGAAAATAGTTCATGTTTGATATAAGATTACATGTCCATGTTATTTGAAGCTCAAATATTTCATATCAAGAGTTGTACCTCTGTTTTATTAAGAAAATGACAATGTATGCAATATGACCAAAATACCTACTAAACCTACTAATCACAATTGTATCTAAACTCCTACTTTATTACCAAAATTTTCCTCAAATCCAAGGAAAAAAAATCCACAACCATTCGCAGCTAGGATACTCTGTGCAATAATTTCTTTAACTCAAAGCCAGTATCGAAGCACAATATGGCAGCAATTTGAAGCCATAATTGTATCAATCCAATTCGAAGCAAAAATTCTAGAAGTTTGAACCAGCAGAAATAGAAAAAACACTAGAAATCCTAATAGAATTACATATCTCAGAATCATGCCACAATCTCGCAAAATCTTGAGATATTAAGTTGAATTACGGTGGAGAAGCTACATCACACAAAAGGTTGAATTAAATTCCAGAGGTTGAATAACGGTTGCGGTGAAGTTGATCGGAGAAGAAGTTTAAGTAAAAATGGTGAGAGCACATGGAAAAGACCCAACGAAATAAGGTAATCAACAATGTTTAGATCTTGAAATTCATTGTTTTCATACCAATTCGAAAACAAATTGGTCAATTCTGTAAATTCCATATCAAAACATGTTTGGATTTGTTTTGTTCATTCTGAAATTTAAGTCATATTATTTGATGTATATTTCCCATAGAATTAATGATATTAGATGAAATTTAATTCAATTGAGCTTTTTGATGTTAGTGATTCTTGTTTCTATGTAATTAGTTCAATTTTTTCCGTCTTGGTTGTTTCATTGTTGTTTCTTTTGTGTATATTTAGTATAAATTGATTATTGTAAATGATATTTGGGAAATTGTGATTGTCGTAGGTGGTTATTCTAGAATGCAGATCCTTATTTTCATTTTTTTTTCTTGTGCATGTTTCTATACAGATTCTTTCAAGTTTCTTTGATGATTCCGAACAAAACTACTTTTTCAAAATATCCAGAACTCATTATTGTTTTCCTAAGATATTTAATAAAGTGTTTCAAAGTACTTCTTGCATCTTCTTATATTATATTAGTGCACATGTATTGGTGTATTTTGAAATTTCTTGTTTTATTTGTGTTTCAAGTTTGTTTCTTCATGATATAAATGCATGCAGATGGAAACTATTCCAGTATTAGTGTATCACTATAGGTAGTGACAACAGAGCAAGTTTTCCATAAACTTTGAAACAATCACTACAACATAAACGACCTTACATAACATATTTTTGTAACACTTTCAATATATAATATATGGGTAACACTTTTGTAACCATTTATAAAACATTACATATAACAACTTTTAGATAACACTTTTATATAAGTAACACTTTTCAGGCAACACTTTTATATAACAAATACTTTTTTACTAATTCTTTTATATAAGTAACACTTTTTAGGTAAATTTTTTGTATAAGTAATACTTCTACGTACTACTTTTAAATAATTAACACTTTTAGGTAATATTTCTAGGTAACATTTTAAAATAACTATCATTTTTAAGCAATCTTTTCAATAAATAACAGTTTTAAGATAACACTTATAATTATGTAACACTTTATAGGTATAACTATATTTATAAGTTATTATTTGCTTGTTGATGAATTATATTTCTCTTATATTAATTCAAACTAGTAAAATCGACTTAGTTTTTTGAGTTAGTTACTAATGATTTTACAACTTAAAAATCATTTACGTTTTGTTAACTAACCACCTAAAATAAGGTTACGACCGACTTGATATAATTAAAATGAGATTTTATTACAATGTCATATAGAATAAGTAAATAAAGTAATATTTTTAGACATAACTTTTTTATTTGAATCTTAGTAATATTAAAATTTTCTTATATTAAAATTAATAGAATTAAAGATGATATAATAATAATATTATTTTTATTCAAAAGAAGTATTGTAATCTAGATGGTTATCGTATGCTACTTGATTTAACAAGGTCAAAGGTTCAAACCCAAACTAGCTTTTTTCTTCTCTCTCTCTCTCTCTCTCTCTTTTTTAATATGAAAGTTACTCCTTGAATGAAAGGTGTTACAGAAGATGTTCGGTAACATTTCTAAAGTGTTACCATGATTGTTAGAATTGGAGACTTAGTGTAAAACTTATGAAGGTTGTTAATAATTAACATAAAAAGTGTTACCTTAGACAATAGGTAGCACGGGCAACTGCAGCGCTAATTAATATATTACCTATTGTATATAGTTACATTTTATGGCTATTATGAAATACTTTTTTAAAGTTACCTAGAGTCATTTAGGTTGTAGTGAATAGGGATACTTGTTCTATAGGACTGCACATGCTAAGAGAAATTTTAGAAGAGTATATACAAATCAACAAGGACCAACAAACAATGTAAAATTAAATACTAATTGAAGGAAAAGTTGTTACCAATAATGGATCAAAGTGATTTCATCCCGTTCTGAAAAATATTTGAGTCTATCTAGAAAATCGGTTTTACCGGTTTCGCCCGTTCTGTATAATAACTTTCCAGAACGTCCTTCATTAAGACGTTTTGGAAAGTATAGTTTCCAGAACGTCCCTTTTTAAGGCGTTCTGAATCATTGATGGATTTGTCAATATTTTTCTTAGGGTTTGATCTACATATTCAAACAAAAACTCTGTCAAAACATATAGTTCTATACATTTTTTTTTCCTCTGGAAATAAAAACCCTAACCAACTAACTCTTTAACATGCTTGATTGTGTTGTATGTCGAAAAACCCTAGCTAGTAAAAAAGTAAAAGATTCGTCCTTGAACGTAATTACCTGGAAGATCCCAGGGCACACACTTGTTGAGATCCACGTCAGCAATAGCTCTTCCAGTGAAATTGGCATCCGAAACCTTGTGCATCAGATAGCATGTGATGAGCTCTTCATCGGTCAGATGAAATCGAAACCCGGCCGGCAATTTCTCTTCCTTTTTCGCTTCTTGTCCTTCCATTATCGCTTGCTACCTACACTCAAATACTTACTTTCAAGAAATTATGTATTCTTGAAAATAGAACCCAAAGAAAAAAAAAACCCTAGTTAGATGTACTTTAAAAAAAGAAGAAGAAATATTGAGAAAAATAACTCAACAAAAATGATAAAATAAAAACTAGAACGTATAGATCATGAGGATATATATAAAGAGTTTATGATGATATTTGATTTAATTGTCCTGCAAGAAATTAAATGGAGCAATTTTACTTACTTGAATGAAATAAGTTAATAAAGTGGTGCAAGCAATTGATGTAGTAATAAAGTTTTTTATTTGCACATGTACAGTGGATGCAGACAAAAGAGG